>JAJEJO010001801.1:376755-437682 GCA_020662805.1 Glaucomys volans
CCTAAGCAATTCAGTGAGACCCTGTCTCTAAATAAAATACAAAATAGGGCTGGGGATGTGGCTCAGTGGTGGAGTGCCCCTGGGTTCAATCCCCAGGACCAAAAAAAAAAAAAAAAAAGGGTGACTGGGCTCTGTGAGATTTTTTAAATGGAGTCAGGGAAGTGTCTTTGAAAAGGTATATTTGAGCACAGAGACCTTAGTATGCTAACATCCAAAATGGGGCCAAAAGTCTGCTTCCTTTTCACATGTACAAAGTTGCATGATAGGCCGGGCGTGGTGGCGCACGCTTGTAATCCAAGCGACTTGGGAGGCTGTCAGGAGGATCTCGAGTTCAAAGCCAGCCTCAGCAACTTAGCGAGGCCAGTAGCAACTCAGTGAGACCCTGTCTCTAAATAAAATACAAAATAGGGCTGGGGGTGTGGCTCAGTGGCTGAGTGTCCCTGAGTTCAATCCCTGGTTCCAAAAAAAAAAAAAAAAAAGTTGCATGATACATTGTCACTTGCCCTGAAAAGCCTTAGAAGCCAAATTAGAATTGATGTTTTTACAAACTCATCAGAAAATCAAGGATATATGGAAACCTAAATGACCCAAACTAATGATTCAGAAAACAGTTGAACCTTCATAATAGAAAAGAAACCCATGGCTGCTCTGGGATAAAACAGCCCAAGAAAAAGTTTCTGCTATAGATGGGATGAAAGAAATCAGCAAACTGTCTGTTTTCCTCCTCTTCTTCTTCTGACTCTTTCCCTTCTCCTTCCTTCTCCTTTTTCTTTTTTTTTTTCTTCTTCTTTTTTTTTTTTTTTTCCTGGTTCTGAGTATTGAACCTAGGACCTAGAACATGCTCAGCAAGCACTCTACCACTAGCTACATCCCTGGCCCCAAACTGTACTTTCTATTAGACTTAATTACCACATGTGGACCAATGTGACAGGTTAGAATCCTGAGGAACATCTTCTGGTACTGAAGAACCCACCTTCTGTGCTTTAATCATAGGTCTTCACTGAATGCTCAGAGGTAGTAAGCCAAAAGCCTGGACCAGGAGAGTAGAACTGACAGAAATCCTGTCTGAAGCATGTGGAGCCTCTCCCAGGGTTTAAGGCAGCACTGAGAGAAACCAGCAGATGCACTTCAGACTTTCAGTTCTAGGTGGCTGAAGACAGGCAAAGATCTAGGGTTGAGACCCCTATATTGTACATCGGAGCTCCTTGTATTTAGCCAGTAATGACTAGGGACAAGGCAGGACAGGTGAGACAATTTAAGCCATCACCTAATATAGGGAAACTGACCTCCAAAAGGAAGGCAGGGGCTGGGGATGTGACTCAGTGGTAGAGCACTTGCCTGGCATGTGTGAAGCCTTGGGTTCCATCTCCAGCACTGCAATCAGTCAATCAATCAATCAATCAATCAGGAAGGCCAATGAGGAGGAATAGGGCTGAAAGGAAGCACCTACCTGAACTGTAAAAAACAAGGTGTGGCACCCAGAGATCAAAGGAACACTCTAGCAAACCAAAGGCCTGGCAGTTGTGCTTTAAAAAAGAGAGCTCCCAGCAGGCATAGTAGTACACCTGTAATCCCAGTGAGGCTGAGGCAGAAGGATGGAAAGTTCAAAGCCAGCCTCAGCAATTTAGCAAGACTCTAGGTAACTTAGTGAGACCCTGCCTCCAAATAAAAAATAAAAAGGGGATGTTTTTCAATGGTAAAGGGCCCCTGGTTTAATCCCAGATACCAAAAAATAAATAAGAAAAAGAGCTCCCACCAGGGTACAGTGACACATACCTGTAATTCCAGTAGCTGGGGAGCCTAAAACAGGAAGATAGAGTTTGAGGTCAGCTGTGGGAACTTAGCAAAACCCTGCTTCAAAATGAAAAAAGGACTAGGGGTGTAACTCAGGGTAAGGAGCTTGCCTGCCATACATGAGGCCCTGAGTTTAATCCCAAGTGCCAAAACAAAACAAAACAAAAAACCAGAAAGCTCCCATTGTTTTTTTAAAAATAATTTTATATATATTAAATAATTTCACAGATGCCTTTATGCCCTGTACCATTTTTGCCCTGTTATTAATTAACAGCTGACATTAGTAAGGTATGTTTGTTAAAATTAATGAGCTAGGGTTGGGGATGTAGCTCAGTGGTTGAGTGTGTGCCTAGCATATGCAAGGCCCTGGGTTCCATCTGTAGTATTGCAAAAGAAAAAACAATTATAATTAATGAACTAATGTTCATATGTTACTATCTACACCCATTTTCACCTAATGTCCTTTTTCTGCTTCAGAATCCCATCCTAGGTACCACATTAGGTTTAGTTGTCATGTCTCCATAGGCTTTTCTTGGGTATGACAATTTCTCTGACTTCTTGTTTCGGATGCCTATGATGTGCTGGGGATCAAACCCAGGATTTCACAAGCTCTTTACCACTGAGCCACACCCCTAGTCTGCTTTTGAAAGTTTTGAGTATTATAACTCAGGTATTTGTAGAATATCCCTCTATTTTGGTATTTGGAGTTTTTCTCATGATTAAAATGGTGTTTGGGGTTTTGAGTTTTGGGTAGGAAGGCCTAGATCTAAGTACCCTTTTCATTATACCATATGAAGCAGACATGCTGTCAACATGATTTTTTTTTTTTTTTTGATACTGGGGATTGAATCCAGGGGCACTTAATCACTGATCCACATCCACATCCCTTTTTTTATTCTGAAACAGAGTCTGGCTAAGTTTTCTTAGGCCCTCACTAAGTTGCTTAGGGCCTCAATAAGTTACTGAGGCTGACCTTGAACTTGCAACCCTCTTGTCTCAGCTTCCTAAGCCACTGTGATCACAGGCATGTGCCACTGAACCCTGCTTAAATGACTTATTATTGTTGATGTTGACCCTGATCATCTGGTTGAGGTAGTGTTTGTCAGTTTTCTTTGTTTTGCGGTGCTGGAGATTGAACCCAGGGCTTTGTGCTTGTGAGGCAAACATTGCTATTTGAGGCAACTGAGCTATTTCCCCGGCCCTGTCAGTTTTCTTTACTGTAAAGTTATACTCTTTTCCCTCTCTTTGCATCTGTACCCTTTGGAAGTATTGACATAGGCATAGTCCTCACCTAAGGACCCGGGGATCTTGATCTCTCTCTTTCTCTCTCTGCCTTTGTGGTAGGAACCCCAAAGATTTCTCTTGCGTTCTTTTCCACCTAGTGAGGTCACAAAGAAATCTGTAACTTGGAAGAGAGCGTTCAGTGGAACCAGACTGTGCTAGCACCATATCTCAGATTGTTAGACTCTGGAACCGTGAGGAATAAATTTCCATTTTTGTAAGCCACCCCATCAATGGTATTTTGTTATAGCAGCCCTAACTGATTAAGACAATAAGATTATGGGTTGGGAGTATAGCTCAGTGGTAGAGCACTTGCTAAACATGTGCAAGGCCCTGAATTTGATCCCCAGCACCACACACACACACACACACACACACACTCACACACAAACAATAAGCTATGCAAGCTAGAAGACATTGTCGTATTCTTTTCAAAGTACCGAAAGAAAAAGAAATACTATCCATCTAGACTTCCATAATCTTTAAAATATCTTTAAAATATTTTTTTTTCGGACTAACAAAAGATGTGAGAATTTATTGTCAGCAGATCTGAGCTATAAAAATGTTAAAACTTGGCCAGGCGCAGTGGTGCACACCTGTAATCCCAGCACTTGGGAGGCTGAGGCAGGAGGATCGCGAGTTCAAAGCTAGCCTCAGCAACTTGGCGAGGCCCTAAGCAACTCAGTGAGACCCTGTCTCTAAATAAAACACAAAATAGGGCTGGGGATGTGGCTCAGTGGTGGAGTGCCCCTGGGTTCAATCCCCAGTACCAAAAAAAAAAAAAAAAAAAAGTTAAAACTTTTTAGGCAGAAGCAAAGTGATAACCAGAAAGGAAGCTGAATGTATAGATAGAATCAGAAATGGTAATAATGTGGTTTCCTCATTTTTAATCTCTTAAGGATAATTGTTTATATAAAGGAAGAATAATTGTACCATATTTGGGTAGTTTATTATATTTCATATATTTATCACATACTGATGGTCCCTGACATGATTTTTTGACTTTATGATGGTGGGAAAGCACTAAGTATTAAGTAGAACCCATACTTTGAATTTTGAATTTGATCCTTTCTGGGCTAGGGATATATAGTAGGATCCTCTGGTGATGCTGGGCAGCAGCAGCTCTTAATCAACCACATGATCATGAAGATAAACAACTGATCTTCTACAGTACACTACGTTGCTAAGCTCGGATGTTCAGTAGGTTGTTGAATTCATTTTTTTGTGTAACAGAATACTCCTTAATGTTATCCAAGTCCATGTTAGATTTGTTCTGATTCTCAGAAATACCTTTTTTCACTGATTCAGATGTGGTCTAAACATAACATTAGGTTGATCTCTTAACTCTCCTTTATCTAAAGCAGCCTCCTGTTTTGGTTCTTTGCCACTTATTTATTGGCGAAACCAGGCCATTTGTCTTGTAGAAGGTCCCACATTCTCATTTTGCTTCTATGTGATATTAATTGTTCTTTTATTCCCTATATTTCCTGTAAACTGATTTGATGAGATTTGTTTTTATTTTGAAATAAACACATATCCCAAATCAATGGTAGTTTTGGAGTTAATATTTAAGTAAGAATATGGTTTAGGTTGTACCTTTTCTATCAGACAGTTAATGGGCAATTTCTTTTTGACTGTGATTGTTAGCTATTTTTTAGGTTTTAGAGAGCTTGAAGTTAATTTTCTAAGCACACAGTAATTCTTCCTAAATAATCAGGAGTTTGTGTGTGTGTGTAATAATCCTTTCCTAATTATAATTAAACTTGAATTTCAAGAGGCTTGAAAGCATCCAGTCTATAGTTTCTTTTATCCCAGAGTCCTGAATATATAGTTCCTTATCACCCAAAGTCCTGAATATAAATAAATGCCCTTCTGAAATAGTTTGCTAAGGCTGCTATGGCAAAGTATCACAGATTGAGTGGCTTAAACAACAGAGATATATTGTCTCACAGTTCTAGGGACTGGAAATCTGAAATCTTTTTTTTTTTTTTTTTTGGTACTGGGGATTGAACCCAGGGGACTACTGAGTCACATCCCCAGCCCCTTTTTTTTTTTTTTTTTTTTTTTTTTTTTTTTTTTGCAGTGCTGGGGATTGAACCCAGGGCTTTGTGCTTGCAAGGCAGGCACTCTACCCGCTGAGCTATATCCCCAGCCCATCCCCAGCCATTTTATTTTATTTTTTTATCTTTTGTTTCGAGATAGGGTCTTGCTATGTTGCTTAGGGCCTTGTTAAGTTGCCGAGGCTGGCTTGAATCTGCAGTCCTCCTGCCTCAGCCTCCTGAGTTGTTGGGATTGCAGGTACTGGGGATTGAACTCAGGGGCACTCCACCACTGAGCCACATCCCCAGCCCTATTTTGTATTTTATTTAGAGACAGGGTCTCACTGAGTTGCTTAGGGCCTTGCTAAGTTGCTGAGGCTGGCTTTGAACTTGTGATCCTCCTGCATCAGCCTCCCAATTGCTGGAATTTCAGGCATGCTCCACCGCGCCCGGCTTAAATCCATTTTTGACATGATATTTTCAACTTAGGATCAGTTTATCAGGATATAACCTGTCGTAATTCAAGGTCCATCTGTATCATCTGTATATCTTGTACATAGTGCATGTCATGTTTTATATGTGAACATATATTTCATATATATTTAAATATATGTGAAATAGCATAAAGAATAGGAAGAAAATGGAAGAATGCAATTTTAAGGTTCTTACACTAGGTTAAGTGGTATAGTGTTATTTGAAGATTGTTAAATTTGAAATCCTAAATCTGTGGCTAAAAACATGGTACAATGTCAAAATGATAGAACTAATAATGCAGTCAAAGTGTTGTTTAGAGGGAAACTTGCTGTATATGTTCGAAAAGAAGAGAAGTGACAAATCAATGGCCTAAACAAGGACTCTGATCTTTGGCCTACAGGTCAAATTCAGCATATAATCTCTTGTTGTGTGGCTTGTGACTTAAAAATTTTTCTTACATCTTAAAATGGTTCAATGAAAATCAAAGGAAACTTGATGACATGTGAAAATAATAGGAAATTCAAATTTTGGTGGCTATAAGTTAAGTTTTATTGGAACATAGCTATGCTCATTTGTGTAAGTATTGTCTGTGCTTTTGCACTATATCAGCAGAATAGGATAGTTGGAACACACTGTATGGACTTGTAAAGCCTAAAATATTTACTATCTGACCCTTCACAGAAAGTACTTGTCAACCATAGCTATGGACTCTACAGATACTAAAATAATATGGTTATATGTTTTGCTTTTACCACTTCTAATTAATATTGAACTAGTGGTCTTAGACAGTATAAGAGGTCAAAAGAAAGAAACAAATAAGGCATAAAAAACTAAAGAGGAAATAAAATTATTATTTACATACGATATGAGTGCATACATAGAAAACCCTATGAGACCTAAAAAACCAATTCTAGTAAGTGAATTTAGCAAAGTCAATACATAGAAATCATTTGTAGTTCTCTGTAACAGTAATGAACAATTTATAAACTGAAAAACTTGTTTCCAGTGGCATAAAAATACACCAAGTACCTATGAATAAATCTAAGAATATGCTCTCAACCTCAAATTGTAAAACACTACTAAAGTAAGTTGAGAGAGAGAGAGAGAGAGAAATGGTGACATAGGCATGAACTAGAAGATTGCATTTTTAAAATGCAGTTCTTTCTAAAGTGATCTACAGATTTAAATTCAGTTTTCATTAACATCTTGGTAGTCTTTGAAGAAATAAATAATGATTCAATAAATTTACTGAAATGCAAAAGACTAAGGATAGTCAAAATAATTTTGAAAAGCAAAGTCAGTGACCTTTTATTCCCTGTTATCAGGATTTCTTTTGAAGTTGCAGTGTGATCTTGGTGTAAGGATGTGCATATCAATAGAACATAATAGAGAGCTCAGAAATATACTGGCACTTATTCCCATCCAAGTGCCAAGTCAGTCCAGCAGGAAAAAAAAGGCATTCTACCTTCATATCTATTTGGGAAACAATGAACTACTACTATTTACTCCATACACAGAAGCTAATGGAATTGTATTTCATCATATAGTGTATTCTTCATATAGTATAAAAACTATAAAATTTCTGTATCATCTCGCTGAATAATAAATTCCCTAATACTTATTGGCTTAAAGCAACAGATATTTATTACTTTGCAGTTATTCTCTGTCAGGAACTCAGGAGGACCATAGGTAATTCTGGGTTAGGTCTCTTATAAGGTTGTAGTCAAGATGTTAACAAGTGTGGTCATCCGAAGACTGAATTGGAGTTGGAGAATCACTCACTCAAGTGCCCCTAGGACCTGGCAGCTGTCTTCCTTAGAGTGAGTGATACAAGAGAGAGAGAGCAAGGAGGAAGCTGCAGTTCCTTTTTTGACAGTCTTGAAAGTCACACACTGTTATTTTACTATATTCTATTCATTACTCCAGTCCACATTCAAGAGTAGAGGAATTAAGCTTCATGTCATTTTTTTCTTTCCTTTTAGAAATGGGGTCTCTGTTTGTTGCCCAAGCTGAACTGTAACTCCTGGGCTCAAATGATCCTCTTGCTTCTGATTCTTGAGTATCTGGGACAATTGGTATGTGCCACTGCACCTGGCAATAGTAGTCTAACACAGTAACTCTTGAGTGTTACTGAAATTAAAGATGTTGTGCTACTCACTGCTTATCTGAAGGCAAGTTAGTTAGAGGAAATAGGTTTAAAATAGCCAGTCCTGAGGAAAGAAAGAGGAGACTTTTTGCTTCTCAGATCTCTATCTTTGGGGGTTTCAGCATGCAAAGAGTTTTTCTAGTAGAAAAGGAGGTGCAGTGAAACAATAGGCCTAGTTTATTTATTTATTTTTATTTTGAGATAGGGTCTTCCTGAATTGCTCAGACTGGCCTTGAACCTGTGATCCTCCTGCCTCAGCCTCTTGAGTCTGCATATTGTGCTCAACTCGTGAACATATTTTTGAAATGCCATACCTTCTAGAAATTTCAAAAGGAGAATAACCTTATGATCCTGGAATATTTCTTGGATAACAAACTAAGAGAAAAAAAAATTGGAATAAGAAAAATATTGATAAATTAGAATTTACTTAAGTTAAAATTGCATTCTTTAAAATATATCATTAAGAAAATGGATAGGGCTAGATATAAAGTTCAGTGGTAGAGTGCCCCTGGGTTCAATCTATAGTACCACGAACCCTTAATTAAAAGAAAATAAAATGGTTAGGGTTGGGGATATAGCTCAGTGGTAGAGCATTTGCCTAGAATTCACCTACGGTTTGATCCCTAGCTCTCCAAACAACAAAACAACACAACACATACTCACACACACCCACCAGTAGATAAGCACAGAGTGGAGAGAAATATTTCCAGTGCATTTATCTGTCTTAGCATTTGTATCAAAAATACATAAAGTATTGAGTGCAATGGTGCACACCTATAATCCCAGACACTTGGGAGGCTGAGGCAGTAGGATTGCAAGTTTGAGGCCAGCCCCAACAACTTAGCAAGGCCCTAAGCAATTCAGTGAGACCCTAGCTTAAAATAACTAAAAAGGGCTGGAAATGTAGCTCAGTGGTAAAGCACTTCTGTACATAACTAACTAAATAAAATACATAATGAAATTCAGTAACCCAATAGCAAAATGAGGACATGAACAGACCTATCCAACCTTTCCAAAAGAGGTTTTATTAATGACCATTAAACATTTGCAAAGGTACTTTACATTACTTAGTTACCAGAGAAATTAAACTCATAAAGACATGCCATTTCACTCTTTAATAAGAGAAGAGACAGTTGCCAATAGTCATCCAACAGAGTTCTTAGGACCTATACATATTATTGAATGTTTAATTATGCTTTAAACGAAATTTTTTAAAAATAGTAAATGATAGTGTGGAGGAAGAATGTTTAGGTAGGGTAAGTGCTGAGGTATCGAGGAATACTTGGGGATATTAAAGGGGGAAGGAAAAAAAGTGGTAAGAGTTTTAGTTCAGAAGGGTGTATCTGTCATTTATCATTTGTTATATTTGTCTCTGTTTTAACTTGCTAAGCAACAGGTTTTAAAATTTGAATATTTAATTTTTTGGAAGTTAGCATTCCATTGCCATATTATTAAAAAATGAGAGGGGCTGAGAGTGTAGCTCAGTGGTAGTAATTGCTTAGCAAGCCTGGATTCAAACCCCAGTACCAAACCCACAAAGTAATAATGATATGATAATTATAACAATGATATGATATCATAATAAAATAAGTGAGCGAGAGAGAATGACTATAAATTTGTAAGGGAAACAAGGGAGTAATACAGAGAGATTTTTTTTTTTCTTTCTTTTTTTTCTGTCCGTTTTAGGACAGAGTCTTGCCAGGTTGCCCAGGCTGGTCCCAAGCTCCTATGCTCAAGGGAATCCTGCCCCAGCCTCCAAAGTAGCTGGGGGGCTACAGGCTTGAGAGGGTTGTCTTCTTTTTTTTTTTTTTCCCACACAAGAGATTTTATTAGGCAGACGAACAGTGTCTGCCCTGAAAAGGGAAAAAAGAAAAAGAAGAAGCGAGGGATGTCTTCTTAAAGGCATTACTACTCACCCCATTATTAAATTTATAGTGGATTTTCTCAGTGGAACTTATTTGGTAATGAAGCTCCTTTATATTGAAGTTTTGTTTTTTGGATACCTTTCTAAATAAGTCACCACTTTTTGAGTATATTTCATATGATTCAGTGGTTCTAACTTTAATTCTAGCGTCAGTTGTGCAAAGACAAAGAACCAGGGAGCCAGTATGGCTTGGTGGTTAAGAATTTAGGCTCTATATTGATTCCTGGGCTCTAGTCTTGGTTCCACTGCCTACAGGCTTCCTTACCTGGGGCAGGTTCCTTCACTTCTGTTAACTCAGTGTCATATCTAGCAGGGCTGGGTGGAAGAATGGAGACCAGTTTGGAGGCTAGTGCAAATAATCCAGATGATTATGTGGTCTGGGAAGTAGGAGGTGAAGGGGGAGAAAAGTGGTCAAATTCTAAACAAGTTTTAAAGGTAACACTAAGCAGATTAGATGAGAAATTGTAAGTAGAGTATGAGAAAAAGAAGAATCATCATTGGCATCAAGGTTTTTGGCTTCAGGAACTGTAGAATGGAGGTACAATCTGCTGAGATGAGAATGAGTTTTTATAAAGGAATGTCAGTAGGAAAGCTTTTTTGTTTATTTTGCTGTTTGTTATTTTATTTTTTGCAGTGCTGGGGATCAAATCCAGGGCCTTGTACCTGCTAGGCAAGCACTCTAGCACTGAGATTTTAGAAATTGTCAGCTTGAAGGTTTATTTTTGTAGCTATGACTTCATCTCTAGCCCTCTTTTGCTTCTTTTGTGGGAGGTGAGTGAAAATGAGAGCAAGCAAAGGGGTTGGCAGGCAGACTCCTGGTGCCCACTTTATAAGATCATGATTATGATCATGAGCCACATCCCCAATCCTTTGATTTTATTTTGGGACAGGATCTTATTAGTTGTTTAGGGCTTCTGTTAATTGCTGAGACTGGTCTCAAATTCACAATCCTCCTGACTCAACCTCCCACATTGCTGGGACTTTAGATGTGTGCCACTGTACCCAGCTCATGATTATTAGTCTTAAAGTTGAAAGAGAAGTCCTTTTGCTGTTACATGGGGCGAAGGAGAATGAAGTGTGATATTTTAGGATTTTCCCTTCACCTTTCTTAGGAAAGGTAACATTGGGCAAGTTGGCTCCTAGACATATCTCATCTGGCAGTCTAAAACTTTTTCTAATAAAATTGGATCTAAAAAGGTTTATTCCATTGTCTGCAACCTCATTACTCAGCCTGACAATCTGCCCTCCTTTTTGTCCTCTTTATTGCCAAACACAGGTTCACTTTCCTCCTCATTTAATTCTTATTTGTCTCAAGATTCTCAAATGTTTATTATAATTTTTATATAATTCAACCTTATTTCAAGTAGTGTTTTTCTCTTACATAAACAACTTAATAGGAAAACTGATGAAATATTTCCCTCTATTGCTCAAGTTTTCCTATTTGTCATAATATTTCTAAGAAAATGTATCAAGAAGCGCACACTTCGGTAATAGAACATTTGTTCATGTATACAGATAGTTCTTACCCAGGGTGACTATGTAACTTATCTCCAAATGGAGACACCATTGAGAGTAAACAGAATACTAGGATAGTGCGATTAAACTGGGACTGTTCCAGGCAAGTCAGAATGTGTGTTCAACCTATTTGTAAAATGCAGAGCAAAAGGCTAGATTAAGGGTCACTTTCTGTTTAAATCCTTGGACTTTACTGGAAGAAGGCAAATGCCCTGGAATGGAGAGTGAAAGGGAGAAAGTCCCATTGTATTGCAAGCAGGGATTAGAGGCTCACATGCACTGTACTCACCTTAGGTGGTGATAAGAGGTGATGATAAGAACGTAATTATAGATGTTTTATATGAATACCAAAGACAACTGCAAAGGAAATCAGTGCTTAGGAAAGAAGATTTAAGAAATTAATGGTCTGCTCAGAGGTTTGTTTTAGTAACTGTTACTTCAGATACAGAAACAAGTAAAAGCTTTAAACTTCAATGTCTTGTTTTTGAGGTATAATTAACATATATGGATATCTTATAACCTTTCACAAGTAATATAAAATGTGGAAAATCAGATATTAGTATCTAATAACTATTAGTAATTCTTAAGAGTAGAGTTCAGCATAAATGTATTAGCATATGAATTACTAGTACTCAATGTTATTTGTTAGTACAAATGAATTAAGAATATAAATTGGTTTGGTTCAATGAGGTTAAGTAATAAAAGAACTCTTTCCTCCTGTTTTTGTTTTTGTTTTTGGTACTAGGGATTGAAACCAGGGGCACTTTACCACTAAGCTATATCCCTTGCCTTTTTAAAATTTTTTATTTTGAAACAGGGTCTTGCTAAATTGCTAAAGCTGACTCAACCTGGTAGTCTTCTTGCCTCAGCCTCCTGAGTGGCTGCGATTATAGTTGTGTGCCACCATGTCTGGCAAGAACTATTTCTTCTTCTTCTTCTTTTTTTTACTACTACTTATGTTAGTCATCAGAGAGAACACATAAATATTTTAACCTCAAGGTAAATAGTAGTAAAGTGGATGTTGATCTTTTTGAAATATATATATGTAAAATGAAATCGTTCTGTATCTAATTTTCTACAGTTTCCTTGTTTTAGCCATCACTGTATTGAGAACAAATTTTTGTATGACAGTATATATTCTTCATTATTTTAGATGACTGTATAGTTTGCCTTTGTTTGGATCTGCCATAGCTTATATAACTTGACCTCAACTGATGCATATTTTCCTAACATTAAAAATAACAGTTCTATGAAAATCCTGTTGCTGAATCTATGAGAATGTTTATAATGTATTTTCTTTAGTTAAATTCCTAGAAGTATGATTGTAAGGTCAAAAGGGATACAGAATTTTAAGACCTTTGACATACATTGCCGTATTGCCCTCCAGAAATGTTTTACTAGTTTAAACTCCTACCAGTATAACCCATTGCCCTGTACCCTGTACTCTTTTAATGAATCTTTGCTAGTTTGATAGGTAGAAAATGTTTTCTTATTAATTTACAAAATTTTCTTTTGCTTTACAAAGAGGACGGGTGTCTTCAGTGTTTTAAACCATATACTTTTTCCCTGGGATATATACTTGCTTATCTCCCTAACCTATTTTTGTTGCTTTGTGTCTCTGTACACATGCTTACATATTCCTCATGTATTAAGGATATTAATCCAATTGTAATTTAAAATTCACTCTTTCCAATTTTGCAAATAGCTAGGGAAATGCAAATAAAACAGTAGTGAAGTACCTCTGTATCTTTACTAGCAAAATTACTATTTTTCCCCCTGGTACTGGGGATTGAACCCAGGGGCATTTTATCACTGAGCTACATTCCTTTTTATTTTTTATTTTGAGACAGGGTCTTACTAAGTTGCCGAGGGTCTCACTAAATTGCTGAGGCTGACCTTGAACTTGTGACCCTCCTACCTCAGCTTGCTGAGTTGCTGGGATTACTGGTGTTTGCCACCATGCCTGTCTTCACAAAATTACCTTTTAAGGTACTAGCAATGAGTTGGGCACAGTGGTGCATGCCTGTAATCCCAGCAGCTCTGGAGGCTGAGGCAGGAAGATCACGAGTTCAAAGTCAGCCTCAGCAACTTAGTGAGGCCCTAAGCAACTCAGTGAGACCCTGTCTCTAAATAAAATACAAAATAGGACTGGGGATGTGACTTAGTGGTCGAGTGCCCCTGAGTTCAATCCCCGGCAGACCCCCCTACCCCGGCCCCAAAATAATGAGTGTTGTAGTAAGAATGGTCTTATTGGTGGCATTATAAGCCATTTAGTTATTTAGCAAACAACAATATAATAAATATTAATGATCATAAAGTTTACAGTAATCCAATAATTCCATACCTAGGATTTTATCAAAAGAAAATAATTGAAAAGTGATACTAAGTGTACTAAATATTGCAGCATTATCTACCATAATGATGTTAGAAACAAGTTAATAAATTCAAAATAATGGTTAACTAAATTAGGCTCATCCTTAAGATATCAGGCTAGTATTAAAAATTATTAGAAAGATTATAAATTGACAGAGAAGGGTAGGCATGTTTGGGTTGAAGCAGAGTACAAAACTATTTCAATTTTATCATTACCACTGTGTAAAAATACGCATTAAAAACAAACCCATGAAGGAAATCCAGTGGATTTGTCATCAAGTATGTGTGTATAGAGTTTGCTAGGTATAAGACTATATTAAAAACTAATATTCATTGAGTAATTATCATATGCCATCTCCTTACAGCATTCAGAGAAAGCAACTGATGTTATTTTCAATTAACAAAGAAACTTAATTCTCATCTGACAGAAAAATTGATTTATTATTATGGATTTTTCAACTATATATGGAAATACAAAGAATAGTATAATGATATAATAAACTCCAGTGCTTTCTAGTTTACAGTTTTGGTAAGCTGCAGAGTAAGAGTTTGAACTCACATCTATGTTGTTTCAAAATCATGTTTTTAATTATCCCATGCTACTGTTTCTTCATTTTGTTAGTTGATACTATTGAATAATCTTCCAGTTGTTTGGTATTTTAGTAAAATAGACAGAAAAAGTGTTCATAGTATTTATAATCCACTATAATAGTGCAGTTTTGGAGTTGGTTATAAGATGGAGAAAGCACGCTCTTTTAACACCTTGTATTTTGTAATGAGCATTTTTTGGTTGCCCTGTTTCACAAAGACAAAACCTGCTGATACAGTGCATCCTGTTTTATAAATCTTTGACCCATTCATCAGACTCTGACCACACTAAAGATAAAGAATTATGGTTGTATTGGTCTTTCCAACTGAAGTGGCCTTCTGCAGATTGAGAAATTGTATAATTATTAACTGTGGTAATGGATAAGTACTTAACAAGTTTCATCTGGTATCTTAATGAGCTTTAACCCTCTGCATTCACACAAAATGAATCCTGGAATCTTTGAAACTCATCAGTTATCTATGACTTAACTCTTATATTTAATTTTGCTATGATAAATATGTTGTTTTCCCTGCCCTCATCACTCTCCATCCCCTTACTCGCACACTCATAACTCCTGTTCATTGTAGTATTTAGTAGTAGCAGCCTTTGGTATAAATAGATTTTATTTTATTTATTTATTTATTTTTTTGGAACCAGGGATTGAACTCAGGGACACTTGGCCACTGAGCCACACCCCCAGCTCTATTTTGTATTTTATTTAGAGACAGGGTCTCACTGAGTTGCTTAGGGCCTCGGTAAGTTGCTGAGGTTGGCTTTGAACTCACGATCCTCCTGACTCAGTCTCCCGAGTCGCTTGGATTACAGGAGTGCGCCACCACGCCCGGCATAAATACATTTTAAAAGCACTCATTTTTTAATGGGGATTTCTAGTTAAATTTTTAGAAGGGTGGGAATCCCACATTTATAGGGGTATTTATTCAGACATACAAGTGAAGGTACACTGAAGTAATTGTTATACATAAATAATGTGCTTTATAGAATTTTTATTCACCTCAGACATCTTTTGCTTTGGGTGATTTCTCTGAACTCTGAAGATCACTTTGTTTTTACCACTCTGTGCTCCATCATCTTTCCCTACCTAGAAGTCAAGCAGAGGTTTGAATCTTGCCTTTGACTCTTCTATGATCCTGTCAGTTGTGGTGTTGCTGGAAACATAGACCTGGGGGAAGGGAGGGAGGGAGGGAGAATGGTGAGGGAGGGAGAGAGGTGAGGGAGGGAGAGAGACAGAGCATGCTAGAGAGAGAGAGGGAGAGAGAGGAGAAAAGAGGAGAAGTGGGGGAGAGAGAAAGAGATGGTTCAATATAGATTTGTAAGGCACAGTTGGATATGAGGTAGGATTGGATAAAATTCTACAGAAATGTGTGAAATGAAGAGATGACTCCAGGAAGAAGTAGAGAAAGAAAAATAAAAGCAGTGAAAGAAAAGAGTTAGAAAAGAGCAGTGATCGAGAAACAAAGGAAAGAAAGAATTTTACAGTTGAAGTGGTGAAGTATTGTGAGTAGTTGGCAATTTGGACTTCACTATTGTCTTACTAGAGATAGGAAATGAAAGTCTGGCATTTTGGAGAGAGTGGTAAGTGAAGACACAGAAGGAGTGTCACATACTCTTTAAGTGTCTTAGAGATTACCAACAATAGGCCTGTCCCTTGGGTGATCAAATTTGGGTAGCTTTCCTGAGCCCTGGGTTGGGTTGGGGACTAGGAATGACTCTTGGACTGTAGTATACAACTTTTTTCTGAAGATTTAATAATGTTGATAATGACTGTAACAAATGCATAAGTAAGAATTTTGTGATTAACCATAGTCATTAGAGCCTATGGAAAATGCAGAATGGGCAGTTCCATGTTGATTGTGCTGTCCCAGGCTTCTCTCTTCTGAGGACACCTTTGCTTTTAATTCTGTAGTAGCTGATACCACTGTTTTATAATTGTCACTTTAAAGCTCCTTGTTTTTGTTGCATTCCCGATACCAGGCGTAATGTCCAGGTGTTATGTGAATGATTGAACAGATAAACCAATACATTTTTCATTTAAAGCACAAAATAATTCTAATTTGGTGGTCTTGTGGGATTAAAAATGTAGGATATTTGAGGAAAAAAGAACTGATAAACAGTTTCAAATGGCAGTAAGAAAAGGTTTGAAAACTGACTTTTCTGTTTGACTATTAGAAGGCCATTGGTTTCCATGTATTTTAACAAGATTGTTGAAACTGAAGTCAAATTAAGTGGCTTGAAACATAAATGAGAAGTGAGAATAAAGAAACAAGGTAGAAGGGGTTTTTTTGTTTCTTTTTAAAAAAATTGAAACTAAAAGGAAGAAATCTTTACATTAGAGAAGAAACTAAAAATTCAGAAGTGGAGAGTTCCTTATCATTGACAACTTTATGAAAACCTAATTTGCATGTATCTAAGTATTCTCACCAATTCATTTAGATAATATACTCATCTTGGTTTCAGGATATATTTTGAATTTGAAGGATTTTGCTGTACTATTTGGAGCCTCCTAGTGGCAAATCTAGTAATGACATATAATAGTAAAAAAAATCAGATCTCATATACCAGTTATTCCTTATGCAAATTAATTTTTCTATGAGGATTAAATTAGGGTTGGATATGTGATAATTATAGTGATGCTTAGTTCTTGGATTTTCAATGTGTCAAAACTTGACACTTAAAATTACTGTAATTTTGTCTCCTGGCAGTAATTCACTATTACAAACTAAAAATTGTAGTTCATTTGTTTTAGCCCCTGTTATTGTTCTCAACTCATACTGAAATGCTAGCTGTAGGACCATTGTTATGAAACTGCTGGAACATTATATTCTGTTGAAATATTGTGAAAGAAAAGCCTGAATTACCAAAAAATTGATGTGAAAATAATACACATTATTCATCATAGTAAAACTTCTAAAATATAAAAATCTTTAAAAACTCATCCATATGTTTCTTAGTGTTTTTCTGTAGGATATAAAAATATTATAAAATATTTCTGAGCGATATAAGGAACACTTATGTAAACTTATACAGTTAAAAAAATATGTGATCAGTATAGTTGAAGCTCTCTGTCCTTTTATTACATCCCTTTTATTTTATCCTAAAGGTAACCACAATCCCTGTTTTAAAACTCAGTGTATTGATATCATACACACACTGGGGATTGAACCCAAGGACCCTCTAGCACCAAGCTACACCCCAACCCTTTTTATTTATTTATTATTATTATTCTTTAATACTGGGTGTTGAACCCTGGGTGCTTTACCACTAAGCTATATTTCCAGTCCCTTTTATTTTTTGAGTTAGTGTTTGGTTAAATTATTGAGGTTGGCCTCAAACTTGCAGTCCTTTTTCTTCAGTCTCCTGACTTGCTGGCATTCCAGGCATATGCCACTGCATCTAGCTGTATATTATATTCTTAAAATCAATTTTTTTTTGGTACTATGGATTGAATCCAGGGGTGTTAACTACTGAGCCATTTTTATTTTTTATTTTGATACTGTGTCTCACTAAGGTGCTTAGAGCCTCACTAAGTTGTTGAGACTGGCTTTGAACTTAAAATCCTCCTGTCTCCGCCTCCTGAATTATTGGGATTACAGGTGTGTGCCTCTGCACCTAACTTAAAATTGCATTTTCATTTAAAATTATATTTGTAAAACAGATCTGTGTTAACATATAGCTCTTCTTCATTTATTTTTGCTGCCATGTATTATATCTCTGAATATTCTGTGCTTTATCCATTCTCCTCTGCATGGAGTTTTAGGTTATTTTTATTTTATTGCTTGTGGTCTCCCATGATAACTCTTTTACATGTTTTCTTATAGGTATGTGGGTAAGAATTTGGCAGGGCAGAACTTGTAGTTCAGTTGTTCTGTTGAATGGTATGTGTTCCTCAGTTTTAATGTGTTTTGCCAAATTGCTCTTCAAAGTGGTGTGCCAATTTACTCTTCCAACATAAGAGTTCTCCAATCTTGGGTATTATCAGACTATTCAAAATTTTACTCAGTCCTGTGGATGTGAAACAGTGGTTTCTTAAAAACAAACAGATTTGTATTATAGGCTATTTCAAACATGTACAAAAATAGATTAGTTCAGTGAACTGTTATGTGTTTCATCACTCTTGTCTCACCAGTTATTGACACATGGCCAGTGTGTTTTGTCTACACCCTCTGCCCCTCCCCTCTCCATGTTATTATGAAGAAATCTGAGATAGAATACTATACTATCTGAAAACACTCATATATTTGACTTGAGCACATAGCGCTTTTAAACATAGCCATAATAGCCCTATTCCACTACAAAATGACAGTAGTCCTTTCACTTATCAAATATTAGTCAGTGTTTTAGTTTTTCTAATTGTTTAATAATATTTTCACATTTGTTCAATTCAGGATCTAAATAATGTCCATAACATCGTAATTGGCCTCAGTCTATAAGTTCCCTCCACTCTTTCTTACAACATCTATCTTTGTGAGGTTAGTAGCCATTAATGATCATTGCCTAAAAGATCCACTAATTCATTAGGAGTTGCAAAATGATGACAGTATATCATTCCTTTTTTGGTTACTAGCAGCATATCTCTGTAAAGATTTCTAGCTGGGCATGGTGGCTCATTCTGTCATTATAGCTACTTGGGAAGCTGAGGCAGGAGGATTGCAAGTTCAAGACTTCCCTGGGCAATTTGGTGAGGAGACCCTGTCTTAAAATTTTAAAAAAGAAGCCGGGCGCGGTGGCGCACGCCTGTAATCCCAGCAACTCGAGAGGCTGAGGCAGGAGGATTGCGAGTTCAAAGCCAGCAATAGCAACTTAGTGAGGCTCTAAGCAACTCAGTGAGACCCTGTCTCTAAATAAAATACAAAATAGGGCTGGGGATGTGGCTCAGTGGCTGTGTCCCTGAGTTCAATCCCTGGTTCAAAAAAAAAAATTTTTTTTTAAAAAGGCCTGGGATTTACCTCAGTGGTAGAGAGCTTACTTGCATGCATGAGGCTACCCGTTCAAACCCAAGTATTACAAAATTTTTAAAAAAGAGATTTCTTTTCATCACATAGTTGGTCATCTTAAGATACTATTAGGAAAGACAGGGTGAATTTTTTTTTTATCTCATTTATCAGCTTAAAAAGTTCCTTGTAATCTCCAAAGGTGAACATTGAGAGAGTTTGCTTTAGTTATCTTTATTTACTCATGGATTTAAGCATGTTTGATATGATCTAATCCATTATACTATTTGTCTTGTTGATTCTCAGTGGGAACTTCTTCAAATTAATTCTGATTTCTTTTGATATAGTCCTAATTGTCTTTTATAGTTGCTTTTTGGGGGCAGGGCTTCTGGTATGATATGTTTTAGGTTCATCTTGTTATTTCTTGCCCTAGACCTAGAATCAACCATTTCTTTAAGGCGATCTACTCACATAACCATTCTCTGTCTAGCGATACCCAAATGCCCAACTTCCAGAAAGAAAGCAAGTGTTCAGCATTGACTGCATTGTTTACATAAATATCATTCTTATAAGGAATGGCTGGAAACTTGAAATTTAAATTCACAGATGCCAGCTAGGCAAGGTCTACTTTATATGGCAGACTTTTTAATGGATATAGTCTCAGGACTGCTTCATTACCTTTTTTTTTTTGAACCAGGGATTGAACTCAGGGCCTCGCTAAGTTGCTGAGGCTGGCTTTGAACTCTTGATCCTCCTGACTCAGCCTCCCAAGTCGCTTGGATTACAGGCGTGCGCCACCACGCCCGGCTGCATTACCTTTTTTTGGGGTGGTGGTGGGTACCAGGGATTGAACTCAGAGGCATTCAGCCACTGAGTCCCTATTGTGTATTTTATTTAGAGGCAGCGTCTCACTGAGTTGCTTAGCGCCTCACTTTTGCTAAGGCTGTCTTATAACTCATGATTACCTTTTTTATGTATGGATGCCTATTAGATGTCTTATGTTGGTGAGTAATAAGTAGAAAATTGGATAAGGAGTCAGGAGTTCAATGGAGAGGTTGGGATAGATACATACATGATTATTAGCCTTGTAGAAGCTATTTAAAGCCCTGAGACTGAATGAAATCATGTAGGTAGTGAGTTCAGAGAAAGATTCAAATACTGGGACCTTAGACAAGAAATTGAGGATCTGGGAGCAGCTGGCAAAGGAGACTGAGAAAGAGCAATTGGTAAGAGTTTGAGGTAGGTCAAAATTCAAGGGCATAGGATATCCTTGCAGTCAAATGAAAAGAAGGATTCAGCGCTGCTGATAGACCAATTAAACTGAAAATAGAGAGTTGGTAGATGGCAATGTGGGAGTCAGTGGAGACCTTGAAATAACCTGGTGTTTCTATGTAGAGATTTGGACAAAAGCTCAGTGCAGTGGGTTGAAGAATAAACAGGAGCAGAGGGAATATAGATAATTCTTTCATGGCTGTAGATAGAAGTAGAAAACATGGTGTATTAAGTGGAGGGGAACAGGAGATGATGAGTAACAGCATGGGAAAAAGTATCAGCATGTTCATATGTTAGTGGAGATTCTCCAGTACAGAGAAAAATCCATGACAGAGGAGAGCAGGGGAAAACTATTAGAGACTGAACGGGAAAGTGGGACCAAGACGGTGAGTAAGTGTTTAAGAGACAGTCTTGCATTGAACATGATAGTTAGTCCATAGTAACAGAGGGTAGGCAGAGTGTGTAAGACCCCTAGAGCTGGATTGGTGGATGTGTTTTGAGTGTTTGTGAATGGAAATAGGTAGCTGTGAGTGGGGGTCGTGGAGGAGATAAGAGATTTAAAGAGTGAAAAATGTATAAAAGAATTATCTTGAAGAGTGAATGGAAAGAGGAGGACAGGATTGCTAGATACTGCCTTGGATTAGTGGTAATAAATTTAAAATGAGATCAGTTTTCAGATGATTGTATATTTTTTACTCTAGTTACTTCTTTTGTGTTTAGCTGTATAAGTACTTTGGAGATCAAAGCAGAAGAGTAAGAAAAGCATGAGAGGAAGTGATTATAGTAAACCCTAGAATTTGAGATGATTAAGGATGGAAATGAAGAAAGAGGCTGTAAAATATATGGTAAGATAAATGCTTTCATTTTAGATTCCAGGTGGTCAAAGAACTGTTGAAGTTGTACATTTAGAGGGAAAAAATTGGAAAATAGAAAGTAGAGAGTTGAAAAAAGATTGAAATTAGGAAAAAGTCATGCAGTTATTGATAATGATATTGTATATGATTATACAAGTAGATGACTAAGGTAAGGGAGAAAATAAAGTCAAAGAGGAGAGAGGAGGTCAAGGAATCATGAGATGAGACCAGGTATATAGGAAGGATCAGCCACAGTGATATTGAAATCATGAGTTATGATCAGATTTGGAAGAGGTGCCAATGAGCAAATCCCTTGAGATATTAAGTGTGACTGGGGATTATAGCAGACATTTCTTGGCTTAGACTTCATTTCCTATATATTTCCACATGGGCTTTTCATGATTTGATGCTTCTTATGTTTTTACAGTGGACCCTACACTCTAACCAAAGTCCGAAGTCCTACCATGTCTTTCATAATTTTGCCCTTTTATATATTCTATTTCTTGTTTGAAATGCTTATAGCCACCTTCTATTAGGAGCACTTTTCCCTAGTAGATTATTATGATTTCTTGTTTATAGATTATAGTATTTGAAACTACAAGTTTATGTTCACTGTTTTCACTCCTGTTTTTTCATTTTTTTTTTTTTTTAAAAACCAGGTCAACAGTTCCCTCATGTTAGGAATCTTTTCTGTCTTTTGCCCATACAGCACTGTAAAAATGTTTTCAATGAATTCTAGGAATAGATCTGTTTAATAAGTGCTTATTTAAAGTTTGTCATGAACAAGCAAACATTGGTATGATTCCTTTATGTTTATCTCAGTAAGTATGATGCTTACTTAGATTTACTTATTTCAAGTTATCAGTTTAAAAGTTTTAATGATAGTTTTTCTTTTATATAAGTGTTACAAAATAATTATCAATCTGATTATGGAAAAAGTGAAAAAATATAAAAACAATTTCTTATTGATTATGCTAGCAGATTGAAGTGAAAATAGATAATATATTACTTGTACATTTTGAAGAAAGTCTTACTTTTTAATATTCTCTGCCTTCCAGTTTGAACCTCCTGTTTTGGTTTTCGGAATTGAGTTCATAGTTGAAGGAAGAAGGCCCAAAACTTGAGATAATCTATGGAGTAAAGAAAACAGGTAATATAGAAGTGACTGTAATACAGTTAAACAAATGCTGCCCTCTCCTTTTACTAACTTGTTATTTAAAAGGGGCAAGTTTTTACAAGATAAAAAATGAACATACTAAAATTTTATTTACCTATTTGGTGCTAGTTTTATTCTTAATTTTATTTATCTGAAAGAATCTTTAGGTGAAGGGTTTTTTTTTGCGACTAATTTGATTTTTCTTATGTTTTTTTGTCTATGTATGAATTTTATAATTAAATGACATATGAAAATAAATGATCAATTAATTTTTCATAGTTTATATTACATTTTCTTTTGATACATTATTAAGTTAATATTGATATCTAAAAATTTATCAAAAATTAATTTGGAGTTTTTCATTTTATCAGAAATTATGAGTGGAGGATCTCAAGTCCACATTTTTTGGGGTGCTCCAGCTGGTCCACTAAAAATGACAGTATCACAGAGAACAACTTCAATGTCCACTGCACATCCCTGGAAAAAAATACAACTTTTGTACAATCAGCATTCTTTGCATCTGAAGGATGAAAACCAGGAGCCCAACAATCTCAAAGACTGTCAAGTCTCAGAAACTATTACTGGCCCTCCAAATCTTCCAAGTGGTAGTTGTTTAGTGAATTCTGTGAGTAGATCTGTTCAGGTGAAAGATGATTTTACATATTCTACTTCAGAAACACAAAATGTAAAATCCCAGAAGATTCATCTCTCAGAGCTGAGTGATGTAACCAACTCTAATGTGCAAATGTGTGGATTTAAGGGCACAGTTAAACATTTACCTGAAGAAGAAAAGTATGGAAAGATTCACTGTGAAAATAATAAAATTACAGATGAACAGCCTAAAAATCAGTCAAACATATGTGGTCAAAACTGTCAAACAGATTCCTTTCAGTTAGATCATAAATGTGCAGTTATATTGGATTTGGTTGATAGTACTGAACAAACTAATGTAGATCTAGAAGCTGTAGAAACAAAGTACAAACCAGCAGAACACCATGAAATGCAAAATCAGTGTCTGGAATCCTTTTCTTCTAATGCAGTGGATGAGCCAAGGTTTGATGGAGCAGTTAGGAAGGTCTCAAACCTTAAAATATCTACTGACACTGAATTTCTGAGTATAATGACCTCCAGCCAGGTTGCTTTTTTAGCTCAAAGGGAGGATAAAGCTCTGAATTCTATAAATAAGGAGATCATAAAATTGGAGACTAAACCAAAGGCAAGTCATAGGGAAGTAAGAATAACTGAAGATAATATGATTCAGCCTAATGACGATTTTGCAGAAGAACATGAAAGTGGACAAAAAGAAACATATTCTTTAGAACTTTTTAGTCCTATTTGTCCTGAGGAAAAAAGTATCAACATTCACATAAACCCTGAAAAAGGTATTGAAGAAAATATAGGATCTCAAGAACTTTTCAGTTCTGAAGATAAACTGCCACCAAATGAGATTTGTATTGAGTTGTGTCGCTCAAGAATACTGTGTTCCCAACTAAATACCTTTCACAAAAGTGCTGTTGAAAGAAGTTGGAGCTCTGAAGATAAATCAGGCCATTCTAAAGCTCTGTCTAAAGTCCTCAAAGTATCTAAGAAAATGAAGTTGGGTTCTAATGCAAGAAATTCTACTATAGCAATGGGCCAGAGGAATGTGTCTGAATTTAAGGGTATTAAAAAAATATCATTAATAAAAAATTGTGATTCTAAAAGTCAGAAGTATAATTGTTTAGCTATGGTGCTAACTCCATGTCATGTGAAAGAAATAAACATAAAATCTGGACCCAATTCTGGCTCTAAAGTACCTTTAGCAACAATTACAGTAATTGATCAATCAGAAATTAAGAAGAAGGTTTTTCTGTGGAGAACTGCAGCATTTTGGGCACTTAGAGTATTTCTCGGAGATATAATTCTACTCACAGGTGAGGTCATCAAAGTTTAGTGGTGGCTTATTTTTTCTTATATATATATTTTAAAATCTTTTTTTTTTTTTTTTTAGTTGTTGATGGGCCTTTATTTTATTCATTTATTTATATGTGGTGCTGAGAATTGAACCCAGTGTCTCACACATATGAGGCAAGTGCTCTACCACTGAGCCACAACCCAGCCCCGTGGTGGTTTATTTTATAAAGCCATGGTTTTGTGTGTGTTTGTTTTGTCCTGCTTTAAGTCTTTGAGAATTCTTTACCGTTGGCCTCTTAGGGGCCCAGCATAATTGCCCTCTTGTAGCATTGCATTGGTCTGCTTATGCTGCCCAGTAGCCTGCACATTGCCGTTTCTGGGCCTCTGTCCTGTCCTTAGTTCTATACTGCCATTCTGTTCATCTTCTTTAAGAAGCTGCCCTAGTTGCTGCCTCTTACTCATTTACCATGTAACTGTTTCAGTAATATCAATGGGCTCCTTTTCATTTTCCTATGATTTTGTCTATGCTTTTAATTTTCTTATGATTTTTTTGGCCATGTATGTCTTATTTTTAACCCTCTTCAATCCATTTCTTTAGCAGTAGTAGGATGAAAGGATAACATTTCTGTTACTTTATCCCTCATAATGCTCTGCACTTAATATTCTCACTGAAGGAGCAGTACAGATTTCTATTGCATTTTTATTATTAAAATTACGTTAATCACATTAGGAAATATTAAGAAGAAAAACTATTGTATAAATTTCATATAACCACTTATAAACTTTTAGAGTGTTACTTTCCAGTTATTTTCTTTATTCTCCTTAAAATGTATGTTGCACACTTGTGCATTTGCACTCACATAAACACTCTAATATATTTATTGGGAGCTTACTGTGTATCAAACTTTGTTTTAGACGTTACGTGTTTATCTCATTACAACTATATGAGGAAGATATTATTTATTATCATCATTTTTCTGTTGAAGCAGGCCCCAAAATATAAATAACTTGCACAATGTCACACATGTAGGCAGTGGCAAAGTTACAGACTCCAGAATGTATACTCTTACTGTATAGTTTTGATCATAAAGAGCATATGATTTTTATCCTGCTTTTTTACCTATCATAAGAAATCTAACATGTTGTTACATTTTTTTTTTTTTTTTTTTGAATCAGGGATTGAACTCAGGGACACTCAGCCACTGAGTCATATCCCCAGCCCTATTTTGTATTTTATTTTATTTATTTTATTTTATTTTATATTTTATTTTATTTTATTTATTTTATTTTATTTTATTTTATTTTATTTTATTTTATTTTATTTTATTTATTTATTTATTTATTTTTTTTTGGAACCAGGGATTGAACTCAGGGACACTTGGCCACTGAGCCACATCCCCAGCCCTATTTTTGTATTTTATTTAGAGACAGGGTCTCACTGAGGTGCTTAGGGCCTCGCTAAGTTGCTGAGGCTGGCTTTGAACTCGCGATCCTCCTGACTCAACCTCCCCAGTCGCTTGGATTACAGGCGTGCGCCACCGCGCCCGGCTTGTTGTTACACTTTGTTGTTTTAAAATTAATGCATAATATATTCCAGCCTGAAGAAAATTGAGAGCTAAATAACCTACATAGGAAACTATGTGATAGGGAAGCAGTAGGTTGGTACAGGTTATACTTAGAAGCTTAGACAAAGAAAACATTAGTGCACTTAGTAGGTTTGTAATAGACAGCGTTAGCATAGTCCTACAGCACTATTTATATGTTGTTATCGTTGGAGAGTCACTCCTATTCTAACTTAGTGCTGAATACCTCTTTACCTGTGATTTGGTTTCCCAGCTGTAGAATTGTTTACAAGGTGAGGGGATTGAAGATATTTAGCTATTAATACTTCATTGTAAATGAAAAAAAATTGTATTCTGATTTTCTTGTCTCATTAACCTGTTTAATGTGAGCTTATATTACAGAGCTGAAATCCACTTTTGGAATTTTGATGAAATTAGCTTTCCCAGAGTATGAAGAGGGCTGGAGTCTGGACCATAGTCATTATGGTCATTTGCCATAGATGTTCACGTTGTGAAATTTCCTGGAGATCTTTTCCTAGTACATGGAAACTTGACCTTACTATTTCTGTATTTCCCCCCTAGAGTTTTATATGGTTGTTAACAACTAGGTGACATTCTATCAAGTGACTTCATTAGATTTTACTGAACTATTTTTCTGTTATAGAATATTTAGGTTATATCTGTGAGCATCTTTAAAAAAAACAGTTTTTTATTTTATGTTCTTTCCTTAGGAAAAATATATCTAGTTTACTGTTTTCTGAATAAGTTTTATTTTGTGTGGAATGGATGGAAACTTAGAAAAAAATCAATCTTTTATCATAGTCCTAATTAAGTAGCGAATTATATTTGCATGGACATTTATGAGTGGCATCCCATTTTAGTCAGTAGCATCCAGTTGTACATTATTATATCTCTGCCTTAGATAGCTCATACTACCTGTTGATATACATCCCCAAACTGAAACATTTTATGTAACAGACATGTCCCAGAACACCCATTCCTTTTAGCATACAGATTTTTTTTATTACAATAGAACTAAGAAATGCTATAAATATGTCTTGTCTATGGGAGAGTATTGACTAGAGTTAAAAACGAAAAGGAGCTAGTTTAATCTGGAGAAATCACAATTTTTAAGGAACAGACCAAAGAAGAGGAGTTAGGAACTGGGGCATAGCAATGAACGGGCAAAATGGAAACCAGGAGGTATGGACTGGGCTTCCACGCCCCACCTGCCTATCACCACTAATCTAACATAGGTTTTGCAATCCTAGTTTTCAGAAGTCTTCAGAAGGCTCTTATGGATTTTTTTGTTGTTGTTATTGGTACTGGGAATTGAACCCAGGGGCACTCCACCACTGAGCCACATCCTCAGCCCTATTTCGTATTTTATTTAGAGACAGGGTCTCACTGAGTTGCCTAGGGCCTTGCTAAGTTGCTGAGGCTGACTTTGAACTTGCGATCCTCCTGCCTCAGCCTCCCAAGTCGCTTGGATTACAGGTGTGCGCCACCGTGCCCGGCTATGAAAAGTCTTTTGTTGTTATTGTTGTTTTGCAGTGGTGGGGCTTGAATTCAGGGCCTCACACATGCTAGGCAAGTACTCTATTACTGAGCTACTAGCAGTGCAATGAAAAGCCTTGAAAGCTTTACTAACTCTTCCTGGTTAGCCATTGGGGATTCTCTGAGTGTTCCTTAAGCAAGTCACTTGATCCCATTAATGTGCTTGATAAATCACTTGTTAGCATTGTGGGGCATGGATTGAAAGGGGTACTGGGAACTGTTAAGTGAGCAATGTATGATGTAGAGCAGCAGGAGTGTAAAGGCAGTGGCAGATCCAAGAGGCAGAGTAAGCTGGTGGAGGTTTGGGGACAAAGGGTGTGAAGAAAGAGGCAGGATAACCTCAGACTTTTATTTGCCTGACTAGCAGCATAGTACCCACAAATGAAGTGGGTAATATGGAGGGAAAGCAGGTTTGAACAATGCTGACTTTGGGGAGCCTGTAAAGTCCAATTGCTAAATCCACAGAATATCCATTAGACAGTTGTAGGTTAAAGAACTTGAAACTGAGGGCAAGGTTTACAATGTAAATTTGGAAGTAATCGCTTGTAATTTATGCCTCCTTGTTTTTCTTATTTACCAAATTCTTTTGCTATTGTTAATATTTTATGCTCCTAACACTTTATACATGAATTATATCCTACCGGGCAGTTATCTCTCTCTCTCTCTATTTAGAATTTATAGTTTTTGCTTTGTCTAGAACTGTTTCAATCTGTTGATATTTACTTCCACTACATGATTCTTCTCTCTCCATTCTAGATCATATTGCTCTTCTTTTTCTCAGTGAAAAATTTTCTCTGCCTCCAAAATATTTCACTTGTGATATCATTGAAGATAATTACCAAGCTGTTCAGGGAGAAATACTTAAGTTCTTTAAAATCTGCCTTATATTCAAATATATTTAAAGCAGAGGGACCAGTGCACACTGAATATTATTTTACTTCTAGGCGCAATTGCTTTGGAATGACTACTTTGCTTTCAGATCCTAAAATATTTATTTTTTAATTTATCAGAAATATATGTTATAACATTTGCCTTATTTAAATGGAAACTATTAAATCTTTCTCTGCTGAGCAGTGAGTTTCCTTACTGACATAATTTGAATATACAGAAGCAAGTGATTCTTTTACTTCTGTATAGACATACCTGTAAGATTTTGGATGTGCTGTTTTATTATTTTCTGCCTTTAGGCAGGTCATTTAATGTATCTGAACTTTAGTTACCTGTTTTGTAGGAGTTTTGCATGATGATTTGCTATGATTAATTCACCAGAATGTGAAGGGATTTATGACATAATCAGAATTTTTTTCCCTCTTCAGATGTTATGATTCATGAGGATCAATGGATTGGTGAGATGGTACTGCAATCAACGTTCACCAGTCAGTTATTAAATCTCGGGAGTTATTCATCTGTTCAGCCAGAAGAATGTAAGACATATTTTAAATGTGGTAATTTCTTAGTATTTCATACAAACAGTCCCCAACTTATCATGTTTTACATTATGACTTTTTTTGAAACTTTATGATGGTGCAAAAGCATTACCACATACTTTAGATTTTGAATTTTGATCTTTTCCTTGGCTAGTAATGTGCACTATGATATTCTCTTTTTTCTTTCTTTCTTTTTTTTTTTTTTTTCTGGTGCTGGGGATCGAATTCAGGGCCTTGTGCATGCAAGGCAAGCACTCTACCAATTAAGCTACATCCCCAGCCCCACTATGATATTCTCTTGAGAAGCCTGGCAGTACCAATGAGCTGTAGCTTCTAGTCAGCCCCAAGGGATCAGGAGGGGAAACAACAGAGACTATAATGTGTGTTGTATTGATCAGCTGGGATATGTGGTAGGTTAACTGTTAATACATTTCCAACTTACATTTTTTCAGCCTGTGGCATTATCAAGACATAGCTCCATAGTAAGTTGAGGAACATTTTTATATAAACATACTAGGAAAGATTAGAGTTAAAATGGTTGTTTTTTAAACAGTTATTTTTGTTAATAAGAATAAAAACAAAACTTAAAAAATGAACTTGAATATTTTAAATCACAATTATTTTAAAAAGCATTGTGGTTCATGTTTCACCTTCTTATTCTTAGAGAGCCTGTACAGTGGTAGTTTTTCACCATTTAGGGAGTCATAGATCTCTTTGAGAAGCTATGGGCCCTTTCTGCAGAAAAATGGACTTACACAGATAGATAAAAAATTGTTTCTAATTCTGAGCTGTGTCATAGACTTCTGGAGTTCTTCTGTGCAATTTCTGAGTGTCTTATTAAGAATCCTTGAGTCAATCAGTTGTGGCTAGAATTCCTGTTTCCAATCTACCATTGCTCAGAAGAACTACCTTCTTTCTCTGATGATGGTTTTTTCTCCTCTTTAAAATAAGCTGTTGAGCCGGGCACGGTGGCGCATGCCTCTAATCCCAGCACTTTGGGAGGCTGAGGCAGGAGGATTGTGAGTTCAAAGCCAGCTTTAGCAATTTAGCGAGGCCCTAAGCAACTCAGTGAGACCCTGTCTCTAAATAAAATACAAATAGGGCTGGGGATGTGGCTCAGTGGTAGAGTGCCCCTGAGTTCAATCCCCAGTACTAAAAAAAAAAAATAAATAAATAAAAAAATAAAATAAAATAAGCTGTTGAATAAAGAGAATTTCAGCTTTTCCCCCCTCAGGAAATAAAAAAAGAAAAGGAAGTAGAGAAACAATGTAAACAGGTTTCTAGAGTTAAAAAGGCCAGGATTTGAATCCTGACCCTAGTACTTCCAAAGTCGTTTTCTTTATCCAAGGTATGTAACCTCACTATTCCTGTGACCCTGTCTCTTCAGTTGTGAAATAGAAGTAAAAATACACAAAAACCTAATAAAGTTGTTGTGAAGATTGAGATAAAAAATACAAGGTATTAAAGCTGCATGTGATAACAATATAGTAAGATCAGTGGGAGACATAATAAGTTAGCAAAATATATTAGATAGAAAACTGAAATAGTGTAATAGAAAATTAGCTAGGAAAGTCTACTGATTATACCAGAGTTTAACTAGAATGATAGGAAGTGATGGAGGGTAGAGCCTAGAATTCTCATTAGAATCCAGCAATTAATTCAACAATTAGAATACTCACAGGGAAAAGGTAAGGTTTCACTCTATCCTCGGGAGCTCTTCAGCAGAAAATCAATACTGACAAGTTTTTATAAAATAACTAAGTTCTTTATCCAATGTGTATAGATTACGTACTGATATTATTTCAAGCACCATGCTTTACTGTACATTAGGGATACAGTGATGCCTGTCCTCATGTAACTTACATTCTTCTGTGGAAGATATGCTAAAATAAACAAAAGAGAATTATATATATATGTGTATATGTATATCTGTATATATACACATATATAAATAAAATATTTGCAAATGATAATGAGTGATGTTGTGGAGGAAACTGACAAAGGACTAAGATATAGAAGAATGTCGTGGTTGTAGTTGGGAAGAGTTGGAATGGAGTGGAATCTCAGAGATTTAGGAAGTTGTCACAGTAGTTGTAGTGGAGAGATAATTATGTGAGGCCAGTGGAGATAAAGAGAAATGGATAGATTAGAGAGAAATTTGTAGAGAGTTAAGTGGATGGTGTGGATTTGGGGATGGGGGAAGAGGAGCAATCTACTACTACTAGACTTTTGGTTCAAGTCTCTGACTATTGGCAAAGACTGAAATACATGAGTACAATGAAGGATTCTATTTCAGGCATTTAAAATAGAGATATCTTTGGAGATGCAGGTAGGAGTGTCATATAGGAACTGGAACAAAGTCCAAGACTCAGATTACAGGTTCAAAATTAGGATACAATTTAAGTTATTGGCATATAGATGACATTCATTTATTTCATTTTAAAACTTTTAATTTTAAAATGTTATCTGTGAAATTATAGACTCATAGGGGACTATAGAAATAATCCATAAAAATCCCATGAACCCTTCACCCAACTTCTCCCCATGGTGACATGTAACTTTAGTATTATACGAACACCAGGAAATCAGCAGTGTAGTACTGTTGAACTAAACTGCAGATCTTATTCAGTTTGGGCATACACTTATCTGTGTGTGTGTGGTTCTTTACAGTTTGAGTCTTTGTACAAATTTATGTTAAAACCATCATAATCCAAGTTACCAAATGGTTTCATCACCACAAAGGAAATCCTCATGCCACCTATTAATAGTTGCACCTGTCCCCCCTTTTTTTAGTAAAAGGAAAAAAGGTTTTATGCTTTGCTAGCAATGGAGAAACACAGGGACTCCTGTCCCAGAGGCTGTGATTCTGCCCATCAGCAGGAATAGGGGGCTTTTAAAGAGATGATTCAAAGGCTGCATTTGACATGGTATGTGTTGGAGCTGTAATTCACTTGTTAATTTGGAAGGTAGTCATTTCTGAGATCTTCTGGTACCATCCCCAGAATCTGGACTACTTCCTTTCTGTGGTGGATGTGTACTCAAGGATGGATAAATCTGCTTAAAATGGGGAAGAAAGGTAATCCTATTTCCCCTGAGATTAGGGAGGGGGAGAGATTAAGGAGGAGCAGGGAGAGAGGAAGAGGAAGAAACATGTCCATTCTAAAAATTAGTTGCAAGAAACAATAGCTGTACTCCATTTGTGTTCAATGAATCAATAAGTAAATAAAAAAAATTAGTTGCAGTGACAGAGCAGTAAGGGCTATAATCAAAGCATAAAGTGAACCACTGTTTTATATTCCCCCATGGTCAATTTCTACATTCTGTTTCTATGGAAAAATAACCCTCCCCCTTTTAACCCTGTTCTCACCAATTTATCCTCCATCTCAATAGTTTTGTCATTTCAGAATGTTGTATATGTGGAATCATGTTGCATAAATGTAATCTTTTGAGATTGGCATTTCTCACTAAGTATAATGCCTTGAGATCCATACCATGGATCGCTGTTGCATGTATCACTAATTACTTCTTTTTTAGTGTTGAATAGCATTCCACTATGTGGATCTGTCAGCATTTGCTTAATCATTTTTCTGCTGAAGAACATTTGAGCTGTTTCCCAATGTGAGATATTAAGGATAAAAGAAATATGAAATTTGGGTACAGGTTTTTGTGTGACCATACAATTTTATTTCTCTGGCATGAATGTCCAAGTGTGAAGGTGCTAGGTTGTATTGCGAGTGCATATTTAGTTTTGTAAGAAACTACAAGCTCTTCTCCATTGTGGCTGTACAAATTAGAAACAAAATTTTGGGGTGGTACTGGGGATTGAACTCAGGGGCACTCAGCCACTGAGCCACATCCCCACATTTATTTTATATTTTGTTTAGAGACCGGGTCTCACTGAGTTGCTTAGTGCCTCTCTTTTACTGAGGCTGGCTTTGAACTCTCAATCTTCTTGTGCTGCTGGGATTACAGGCACCACCCCTGGCTCCATTTAAAATTCTTAGCAGGGGCAGAGGTTGTAGCTCAGTGGTAGAATACTTGCCTAATATCACAAGGTCCTGGGTTCAACCTAAGTATTGTAAAAATAAATAAGTAAATGAATAAATAAGCCAGATGCCCTGGCATGTGCCTATAGTGCCAGCTTCAGGAAACCAAGATAGGAAGATTGCTAGTTGGAGGCTAACTTGGGCAATGTAACAAGGTTTCATCTCAAAAATAAGTTACATAAGCAAATAAAATTGAAAAAATAAAAATGAAATTTTTACAGTAATATATTTTTTCCCAGTTTCTCTACATCAATACAATAGTCAGTATTTGGTGTTATCCTATTCTTTTTTTTTTTTTGGTACTGGGGATTAAACCAGGGCATTCCACCACTGAGCCACATCCCCAGCCCTATTTTGTATTTTATTTAGAGACAGTGTCTCACTGAGTTGCTTAGGGCCTCGCTAAGTTGCTGAGGCTGGCTTTGAACTTGAGATCCTCCTGCCTCAGCCTCCCAAGTGCTGGGATTACAGGCGTGCTCCACCACACCCAGCCTATTTTTTTATTGTAGTTATTCTGATAGTTGTACAGTAATATATCATCATGGGATTAATTTGTATTTCTTTGGTAGCATAAGACAGATCTAATGTACAAAATATAGTTAAGGAGATAGAAGATCTAAACAACATAGTGCAAAGGTTAGATCATTTAGATATAAATCAGACTCTACACTAATAATACATATTCTTTTGTGCCCTTAACACATTCAGAAAAATCAATTCTATATTATTAGGTGACAAAGAAAATACCAGTGATTTCCACGAAGTGTAACAGAAGTGTTAAAAGTAGTATAACAAAAATGCCTATGCAAGTGCTATAAAACTAGAACTTATTAATGAAACAAAAAGATTGTTTATTTGCAAGTTTTAAAACTTTTTAAGCAATCTGGATGAAAGGGTAATACAAACTGAAACCACATTTAAAAAATACTAACAATGAAAACATGATATATTGGAATCCATGAGATGCATTTAAAGCAGTTATCAGAGAAAAAATTAAGGTAAACACTTTTACCAGTAAAAATGAAAGAATAAAAATAATTAAATTCCAAGCTCAGAAAACTTGCCAAAGAACAACTAAGTAATCCAGAGCAACCATAAGAAATAAGATGGTAAGAATATAAGCAGGAATTAATGAGAATGAGAATTGATAATTAATGTAATTAGTAAATTAGAGTTCTACTTTAAAACTAACAGATAAACTAGACTAGCTCATGTGATTAAAAAAAGAGAAAGAAAGCACAGATATGTAAAATAAACGTCAAGGGAGAAATAATTATTGAAACAATTAAAAGCCAACAACAGGCTCTTTCATAGAACTTTATACAAGTAAATTGGAAAATCTAGCTGCATACATTTCTAGAGAATATAGGTTGCCAAAAAAAAAGACCCCATTAGAGATTGGAAACTTAAACATACCAGTTTTTATAGAAGAAATAGAGAATATTAAAGAATTATCATACAGAAAAGCACACAACGCCAAAATGGTACCATAGGGAAATTCCATAAAACCTGCAAAGACCAGATAGTTCCAGTGTTCTATAAATTATTCCAGAATATTAAAGAAGGAAACTTCCTAGTTCTTTTCATAAAGTAAATATAAAATTGATAACCACAGGAAGACATTATGAAGAAAAATACAGACCAATATATACATGATTATTGAAGCCAAAAAGCTAAGTAAAATAATAGTAAACAGAATCTAATACTACATTTAAAAAGTAATACACTATGAACAAGTGAAATATGGGAGTTCAGTTCAAGATGAGAAAATCCATCAATATCATATACTATATTAGTAAATATAAGGAAAAAATAATATGATTACCTTGTAGATATTGAAGGAAGGCTTTGACAAAATTCAATACCCATTTATGATTTTAAGAAAATACTCCAGGAAGTAGGTATTGAAGGATACTTTCTCCTTCAGTATCAATAAATATCAATATAACATTTTAATACACTAAATACGACATCAGTAAAATAGATTTATTATTTTTAATTCTTATGTCTTATTTAAAGAAAAAATGCTGGAGGGCTGGATGTGGTGGCACACGCCTATAATCCCAGTGATTTGGGAGGCTGAGGCAGTAGGAGTACGAGCTCGAGACCAGCCTCCGCAGCTTAGTGAGATCCTCAGCAATTTAGTTAGACCCTATCTCAAAAACTAAAAAGAATTGGGAAAATATCGCTCAATGGTAAAGTACCCCTACGTTCAGTCTTTAGTACAAATACATATATACATACATACTGGATGAACTTTTGCTAACATTAGGAACTAGATAAAGATGTTTAGGGCTGGGGATATGGCTCAGTTGATAGAGTGCTTTCCTTGCATGCACAGGCCCTGGGATCAATCCCCAACACCAAAAAAAAAAAAAAAAAAAAAAAAAAAAAATTTCCACTGCAACTGTTTATCTTATACTAGAGTTATTATTCAGAGCAGTTAGACAAGAAGAGGCATCTGAATGGTGAAGAAGAATGCAAAATATCTCTATTTACAGATGCTCTGATAACCTAACTGGAAAACTCCAGGGAATGAAAGAAAAATTAATTCACACAGTGAAAGAATTCAGTGATAGAGCAGGATACAGAATTAATGTTGAAAAGACCGTGTTTTAAATATGGTCAGCATATAATGGTAGGGAAAAACTCATTTGCAGTAGTAATAAAGAAGATATTTCAGAATAGTTCAACAAGTAATGTGCAATACTTAAATGAAGACATGAGTAAATGGAAAGACCTCCCCTGTTTTTGGATAGGATGATTCAACATTATTATGTCATTTCTCCCTAAGTTAATGTATAAACTCAATGCAGTTTCAATAAAAATACCAACAAATTCTATTATGGCATATAAAAGTTGATATTAAAATTCATATAAAAACAAATATGCAAATATAACTAGGACAACACTGAAAAAAGAAAAACTGTGAGGGTAGCCAGCATTATAAGCCATTGAAACATTTAAGCCTCTATGATTAAAATGAGGTACTGGTATGTGAATAAAGTAGATTGGGGAAAAGAACGGGAAAATCAGAATTAGACCCATATCCATGAAGCAGTTTGGTATATTTCAGAGGTCATATATGAAATCACTGACGTAAGGGTAGCTTTTTAATAAATAGTGCTGAGGCAACTGGATAACCATTTGGCAAAAATAAAATTAGGCACAGGTCTCAACAAATAGAATAATAAAAATAATAAATACCAAACAGATTAAGAACCTAAATGTAAAAAATAAAACCATCTACTAGAAGGGAGACATGGTTGAATTCGTTAATCTTGGTATAGGGAAAGGCTTTCTTAATATTACTCAAAATCCAGAAGCAGTAAGGCAAACCTGGTGAATTTGACTACAGAGAGATAAGCCTTTTCATGACCAAAAGCACTGTAAAGAAAGGCAAATTACAACTGGCAAACTTGAAGAAAATATTTGCAACATGTTCTCTAAGTGAAAGGCTAATATCTCAATACATAAAGAACTTTTAAAAAATTCAGTGACAAAGGACCTGAGAGGAAATGAGAAACTAGGGAAAAGAAATGAATGGTCATTTTTCAAAAAATAATTCAAAAATAACCCTCAAACATAATTCTCTCAGTTCTAATTAGAGAAATTCAAATTAAAACTACAGGAAGATATCATTTCTCACCTATGAAGTTGGTAATATTTTTAAAAAATATGGTAACATAGTCTGTTGGTGAGGCTGTGGATATGCAGGTATTCTCACATATTGGTGGTGGGAACAAAAATTGTTAAACCCTTTTGGAGGGATAGTTGGCAGTACCTAATGAAATTATATATGCACTTTGCTTTCAAAGGAGCGATCCCACATCTAGGAATCTGCCCTGAAGGTACGACTCAACAATATGAAAATACATATCCACAAGTTTAATCATTGCAGTAGTTTATAATTGCAAAACATTGGGAAAAAAATCTGAATGCTTATACATAGGAAGATGATTAAGGAGTAATACAGTCACACAGTGGAATACTATGCAGCTGTAAAAAAAGAATGAAAAAGATATGAGTCATTTCCAGGATGTACTGTTACATGAAAAGCACAGATCCAAAAATAGCGTATGTAGTATGCTGTTCTTCATGTAAGAAAAAAACAGAGGAATGAGAAAATAACACACGACTTTATTTGTGCAGAGAAAAAGCAGTATAGATAAACCAAATTAAAAAAGAGATTGGAGGCCTACAGGGAGTGAGTGGAAAAAGGGTGGAAAGAAGCAGAGATGAAGAGAGTGATAATTCTGAGTATATTTTTCATGTAGCTCTGACCAGTAGAACCATAGGAATGTTTCATATACCCCCCAAATTAATAATTATAACCAATTAGAATGGGAGGGTGGCTTGTATCCCAAATGGAATACAAACACTATCAAATAAATCTGGCAGTGTTGTAAATAAATAAAATAACTTCTGAGAAGCAGATGGGGACGAAAACAGCAAACCTAATTAACTGTGGAAAACAGTATATTGACTGGATTCTGTAAGGTTGAAGACAGCACTGTACATAAATCCTGTAATACAGACGTAAAGTATGATTCCCAACATTGAGCAAATAAGTGGGTAATTAGTTGGAGTTTTCACTTTTAGAGAAAGAAATTATAAACCAGGAAAGGGTAATGGTTAAAATGAACTTTTTGGATTGGAATCAGAGGCATTAATATAAACTCTTTTTTTGAATACATAAAGAGATACAGAAATATTGATATGCATGTATGAGTGGGCTAGTATACACCCCCACACACATATATATTTATTTCCTAGTTCTGTCTGCTGAGAGGGCATAGAAACAGTGATACTGTACTTACAGGCATACCTAATGTCCAGATCTTGGTCTATAGATATTATTCTTGAATAAAATGAAATAGTTTTAGTAAAAGTGGTCCATTGCAGACCTGGGTCAGGAAAAATACAAGATGATCCTGGAACTTTAATGGCACCAGAAAAGGCTTGTTAAAAGAACACAGGAGCCAACCTGAAGGATCAACTTGAAACTGGAAAACTTGGCACAAGAAAATAAATAATGAGCTGGGTATGATGGCACATGCAACTGTAATCCCAGTTATTTGGGAGGTCAAGGCCAGCCCAGGTTACTTAGTGTAAAACCCTGTCTCAAAATAGAAGGAAAAGGATTGGGGGTGTAGCTCAGTGGTAGAGTGCTTGCTTAGGTATGTGCAGGGCCCTGGATTTAATCCCTACTGTTGCAAAATAAATAAATAATACAATTGAATTATGATTCATGGGATACAATAAATATTTATGAGTCCATGTATTCAGCTAAGGGAGAAGAGGGAGCTCTTTCTTACAATGGAATTCTGATTAAGAAGTGTGAGAGAAAAGAGGAAAATAGAGCATTATCACTAGATAAACCCCACAGTAATAAGTATTGCAGACAGGGATCCACTGATAGATGCTAAAAAGTAGTAAGTGCAAGTTTGAAGACAGATAGCATTGCATAGTCTCAGAATATTCCCTCAGCAGAGTGTCCAGCTTATAAGAGAAAAGAATAACTTTATAGTGAAGAAACTTGTCAGACACCAACTTAACTGAATGGTCAAGGTAACCATCAGGAAAAAGACGTGATATCATGAATTATTTTTGTGGTATTTCCAAAACTGCATAACTTCATTATAATCACTGGAGAAACCTAAGTGAAGGGTTATATTCCATAAAATATTATGGAATTTTATATTCCATAAAATATTGACAAATACTCTTCAGAAGAGTCAATGTCATCAAAGACAGGAAAACACTGAGGACCTCTTACAGACTGGAGGAGACTAAAGAGAAGAAACAATTAGGTGTAATGTGGAATCCTGAACAGGGACCTGTATACAGAAAAAAGATATTAGTGGAAAAATTGATAAGATTTTAAAAAGATCTATAGTTTAGTAATATTTAACTACTTAATTTATTGTTTAAGGTAATCTATAATATGTGAGCTATTCATGTTAGAGGGCATAGAGTGAAGAATAGAAGGAACTACTATTTTCGTCACTTTTTTGTAAGTCTAACATTAATTCAAAACAAGTTTTTTTAGGGAGGTGGGGATTGAAAATCCAGGGGAGCTCTTCCACTGAGCTATATCACCAGTCCTTTTTAATTTTTGACAAAGGTCTTAAATTGTCCAACCTGGCCTCCGACATGCAATCCTCCTGTCTCAGTCTCCCGAGTCACTGGAATTGCAGACGTGTGCCATGGTGCCTGACTTCAGAAGGTTTTTAAAAGCCATGAATGGTTATGTTAAAAAGTACAAAGAACTCTTTTGATGGAATTCAGTACCTATTTATTAGAAATAGAAGAAAATTTTCTTTCATGTCACAAAGTGAGTCTTTAAAAAATACCCAGAAAAATTATCCTAGTTGGAATAATAGAAACTTTGCTTTTGAAATTCAGACATGAGACTAGGATACTACTGTTACTACTTTCATTTAATATTGTATTAGGGATGTTAACTAGTATGGTAAAACATGGGAAAAATATATAAAGTTTAGAAGGATGAAATAAAACTTATTTATAGATGATATGATCATTTACATAGGATCTTTCCCCCTTTTAAACTATAAGCTAATTATTAGAAATAAGGGGAAAGTTTAGCAGGGGTCCCAGGTAAAAGATTAATATATAAGATTAATTGCATCTCCAGTATGGAACCAACTAATAACTAGTAACACTTAAATAAAGAGAAGGAATTATTTACAAAGTTATCACATGGTATTAGGTATATAGTAATAAATCTATGTGTAAGACGGACTTCAAAAAGAACAGAGTTACTTTATATTAGATGGAGGGGAATGAAGGGAGGGGAAAGGGTATGGGGATAGGAGGGATAGTAGAATAAAGCAGACATTATTACCTCATGTACATATATGACTGCATGACTGATTGATCCTATAGTATGTATAATCAGAAAAATGAGAAATTACACTCCATTTATGTATGATCTATCAAAATGTATGAATGCATTCTATTGTCATGTACAACTAATTAGAACAACTAAAAAATTTTAAAAAGGAAAGCTTAAATTAAGAGAAAGAGTAATTAAATAAGCATATGCCTTATTCATTGATTGGAAGATTTAACATTGTGAAGATTTCAGTTTTCCCCAAGCTGGCTAATAAATTCAATATCACATCCCAATATGATTTTTATGAAGTTTGATAGATTATCTGATACTTATGTGGAAGAGTAAATGTCCCAAACAGACAGGGCATTTGTAAAAGAAAAGTAGAGAGGATAATTTGCCTTCTCGGTTTGGGATTAAGTGTGAACTATGGTGATAAAGACGGGGTTGTTTTGGTTAGTTGAAAGTCAGTCAACTTTTTAAATTTTGTGATTTCTTAAGATTAAAATTTAACCTTCTATTGAACTTGAAGTTGCCACATCTTAGAAAATATATTTATGTGAATGATAGCTAATGGGCATTTAAGTAAAATTCACAATATCTTAAAGATGTTGATACAATGGAAGGGCAAGGAATGTTTTAAAGTTGTGAAAATAACATGGTAGACAAATAATTTGCAAGAGATTTGGGAGACAGATATCTCTGGTTTTAAGGCTTATCTAGATTCAGGTTATGGTTTAGTAATTTCATAAAAATCTTTTTTTTACACATTTATTTATTTACTTATTTATTTAACAAACAAACAAACAAACAGATCAATCCTGGGTGCTGAGGGTCGAACCCAGTGCTTCACATGTGCTAGGCAAGCACTTTACCACTGAGCCACAACCCAGCCCCATAAAAATCTTCATACCTAATTCTGCAGGGAGAATATCCCATGGAGCTTCAGGTTTTTGTAAAACGATGTGAAAAGCCTTAAACTAATGAAATAATCTTCAGAAGTTACTTCAGATTCTTTGTTTTTATATTTACATAGGAATTTATGTTGCCGTATTTTTCACAGGTTAGTAGCTAAATAAAGTATATTCTAAAATATTTTTGTTTGATATAGGGAAATAGTTATCAGTTGATGGTTTGAGAATATTGGAATTATTTTTCTTCTCAAAGAAAAAATCATTGTGGTTAGTTTGATTTTGCAAGTAGTTACATTAATGAAAGCATTTTTACTTTCAAAATGTATTGCACTTTTGTAAAAGAATTCTGTTCTTTCCTCATTACAATTGTTACATATTTTATAAACCTAGACCTGAAAATGTTGACAGGATATAAATTTATCTTGACTATTACCAACATATAAATCAAAGGCTTACAGAATGTTTCCATGAGGTGAACTGTTTTGTTTGGAATCTTAATAATCTGATGTTTCCATGTTGATTTTTATGAAACAAGGATTAATATATAATTTGATGTTAGGGATCATTTTCCTTGATAAAGACCCAGAGAATTACAGATTCACGGAGCTCATTATTGACAAAGTCAGAATTTGAACCCAGATCTTCTGAGTTCAGATGTGCTAGAAATGCTGTGGAAGAATTCAGTCTGGTTAATTAATTGGAGCTATGGAAGAAGATATTTGGAGTTGAGTGGTGGTGTAATCTAATTGACCTCCTGCTGTTGTTCCCCTCATTCAGTTTTCATGCTGTCCTTTTTCTTATGTATGTTATCTTTGTTAGTGAGATCAGCATTGTTTCCTAGAATTCACTTGGGAATTGAATAATCCTAATTAGAGTATGTTTCTTTCATCTGTCTAAAAACTTTAAAACATTTATTCTAATACATCCCTTAAATTTAACATTTCATTCCACTGCAAATAAGGCAACAATACACAGTGATAGTAGCATTATAAAATCACATATATTCTCATTTTACAGTAAAATTATTGAAGATAACGACTATCATTTATACCATCATTACTTTAAAAATAATAATAGTAGATAATCTGCTGTATGTTGTTATACAGTAAGATTGTTATAATAAATATTATTTAGATATGACTTTGTATGCTTCATCAGACTGCCAAAAGTAGATTTCTACCTCCTATTTATGTTGAAATGTAAAGCAATTCTTGACCTAAAAAACTCTTAAACATTTTCCTAAAACCCAGCTCAAGTATTTTCTCAATAAAGCCTCCCCCAGCTTTCCCAGGCAGTTCTTTTTCTCTGTGTTCTTAGGAATGCTTACCTACATGTCTTACACCATGTGACCAGTGTTTGTTTTTGTCCCTCTCTAGGTCGATGACTCCTTCAGTGTTGAGATTGTAACGTGGTTTGTTTTTGTATCTTTAGTACCGATATAGTGCCTGGCACATAATAGATAATCTACTAAAGAGTGAGTGAATAATGAAGGTTTAATTTAGCTGAGGGAAGTACACAAGGATGAGCATATTAGTAGAAGAAAAGAGGAATCAGAAATTAGTTTATAAACTCTGCTTTCTAAAAACAACAAGTACTTTTTTGCCAACATCTTATTTTTTGTCAACAGTTAATCAAGTATTCACATAACTCCTTTTCCTTCAGGGAAATTAAAATGTAGACATCAAAATTCATCAGTCGGGGCATGGGGTTGTAGCTCAGTGGTAGAGTGCTTGCCTAGCATGTGTGAGGTACTGGGTTCAATTCTTGGCACTGCATATAAATAAATAGATAAAGGTCCATCAAGAATTTAAAAAAAATCTTTAATCTGTGTATTTCAAAATCATGTTTTATTGTATGTAAAGTACACCTCAAAACAAGAAAAAATTGAGACAAGAAAATAATTTAAATATGACTTAAGAATTAAATAGCCAAGCTTACAATTGAGTATTATTATAATGTGGCACACGTTTAAATGCCAAATGAGAGAGAAAAAACAATTCTTGAGTTCAAGAGGAAGAATCCCTGTGGGCTGGAGTGGTTGTTAAAATGTATGGTATTTGGATGGTGAAAGAAGAGCATGACAGCATTTTAGCCTAATAAAAGGAACAGCATTACAGCTGCTCATCATTAGCTGCATAAATATGGGAAAAAGTAGGGCATGTTCAGGAGAGAGCCAGTTAGGTGGCTAGTAGAGTATTTCTGATGGGATGTGCTAAGGGGCTTATAGAAGAATGGCAGTGGTCAGGGTAGACGGGAAAGACAAGTCATACTCCAGGGATTGGGAAACCAACAAATTATTATGGTGGTGGAGAGGTCAAAAAATAGAATTTTTTTTTTTTTTTTTTTTTTTGGGCACTGGGGATTGAACCCAGAGGCACTCCACCACTGAGCCACATCCCCAGCCCTATTTTGTATTTTATTTAGAGACAGAGTCTCACTGAGTTGCTTGCTTAGGGCCTCGCAAAGTTGCTGAGGCTGGCTTTGAACTTGCGATCCTCCTGCCTCAGCCTCCCAAGTGCTGGGATTACAGGCGTGTGCCACTGTGCCTGGCAAAAAATGAAATTTTAAGCTTGGCTAATTAGTAGAAAAATGGTATTTTTAAGCAAATAGAAAAGGGGAAAGAGAAAGTTTTTTTGAGGTGGTAAATAATTCTGTTTCCATTGCTGAAAATATCAACTATTTTTGCATTTAAGCTGATTCAAGAATATGTTTATATACAAATGAAGTAACGTTTTATGTCTAATCACACTTTATAACATACAGTTTAGTTCTAAGAAAATATTATGCATTATCAAGAAAACATGATGTTGCCATTCTTTGTCCATGTTTGTGTGTTTTTTTTCCTTCCTTAGATTCCGGTATAGTTAGCGATGTTGCACTTCAAGATTTACTGGCATATGTATCTTCAAAACATTTCTATCTCAAAGATCTTCCACAGAGGCAGCCTCAGAGAGGGAACAGTATTGAGTTTGTAGAATTGGAGCGACTGCAACCTGATATATTAGTCCATGCAGTACTAAGAGTTGTGGATATCACTATACTGACAGGTAAACATTTTGAGTGCCTCTTTAATTTAGATTGAAAAGAGATTAAGATACAAGACTATCTTAGTTTATCACCTAGTTATCACTATTTATTTATTATGAGATATTATAATGTCACCTGTGATAGACTAAGGCCAATCAAGATCTTTCTTTTCCTTTTCCAGAGTCATCATACAGTTACAGAGGACAGAAGCAAAGGAGAGTTATGTTAACAGTGGAGCAGGCCCAAGGTCAACACTACGTGCTTGTATTATGGGGTCCTGGAGCAGCCTGGTACCCTCAACTTCAAAGGAAAAAAGGTAAATACACCAAAAAAGCATTTAACCTATTTATATTTTGGTAAATGATTAATGCTTATGAGCCTAAAACGAAGAGAATCTGAGATTAGATAACATTTGAAATAGAGATGATGATTGAATAATATTCTGCAAATTTCTGAGTTTTATACTTCTTAGCAATTAAGTAGTTATTATCTATAATTATCTAAATAGTTATCTATAATTAATGCTGGCAAAAAAGGCTTATATTTATCTTTAGATGTACTACTTTACCTTTCTTAGTGAAGATCTTACCTCCTTCACATAGTGTTCCTTAAAAATTTAATTCTGGAGAAACTTCCACATTTTTTTTTTCATGCCAAAGTGCTCTGATAAATAAACTCCTCTTTGGTTAGAAGGCAGATGTTAGGGCAGTTATATTAACTCTTTCAAGACATAATTACTGTTCAATAAATTACCATGTTCCAGGTTTTTACTCCAGTTGTTTTAAAACTGGAGCCATAATAGGATGTTCATTTTTAAAAGATGATCCGATGTTACTTTATTCTCTAAAGCATAAGTTAATAATTTATGGTGCATTGCATTTAATGATATTGGTGTATCAATATATCTTCCTTTTGCTATTGGGAGATCCATTAGTTGTAACAATTTGTTTGCCATTGTGAGATCTTTAGTTGAGATAGTTTAATAGTGGTTTATGAATTGTTTTGCCCTGCAAAATTAATAGAGATTGATAGAGCATATGAACCACTATTTTTAACCCGAAGTAGTTAATGTCTCTTTCCAAACTTCTTCCTGCCAAATAGTTACCTGAAGACAGGATCTGTTACATTGTGTCTCTTAATCATTAATAGCCTATAACTAGAATTTGAGATAAGTCTGACTTTTGACTTTTATGCTAGGATCAAACAGTGACAGATGTTTGTTCAGTTGAGAAATCTGACAAACATTCATTAGTAGTCTAAATGTGATCATTGACCACCATGTCACAGCTTGGAACATGAGTCTAGTGCATGCTGAACAAAAATGTAGGTCAGGGGTATAATGGAGCTGTAGCAAAGCAGCTCAATGTGTGTGACCTTTTAATGCTAATAGTTATTTAGTAATAGAAGAGAAATTATAGTTGCTTCTAGATGATTTCATGGTATTTAGGTTAATATTGAAAACTTATAAATTGAGGAGTTAAGATGTTCTTTATTTGTTAATTCAGCTTACGTTTGTTTATATCATTGTTATAAAGTTTTAACATCCATTTCAATACCTTAAGACAATTGTTTTTAATAGGAAATGCCAATGTTGAAGGACATTTGAGTAAGTGGTTCTGCTTTCAGGAAATTATTAACATTCTACTTATTCATTTAATATTTCTTGAGGCCTTCTCTATATTTACCTCTGTATGGGGCACTGTTTTTACTTGGTCCTAAGGATAACAAACTGACATGTAGATGATATAATCAGAAATGATCACCAATAGTCATTATTGAAGATAATAGAGATAATAATAATAATTGATGTTTTTGGGAAGAATTATAAGAAAATTCACATTCCTTTGAAATATGCATTGCTAGTAGGAATTTGACATGCTTCATCTGTAGCAAGCATTGGTCACAGTTTAGGTCCTAATGAGGGTAAACTAGGGCATAAAGAACACTTCTTTTTATTTTTTTTAACTTTTTTAATTTTTTTTTTGGTACTGGGCATTGAACACAGGGGCACTCAACCACTGAACCACATCCCCAGCCCTATTTTGTATTTTATTATTTAGAGACAGGGTCTCACTGAGTTGCTTAGGGCCTCGCTAAGTTGCTGAGGCTGACTTTGAACTCGTGATCCTCCTGTCTCACTTCTTTTTAAAATTTTTTTTTTTTAGTTGTGGATGGGCACAATATCCTTATTTTATTTACTTTTATTTGTTGCTCAGGATCCAACCCAGTGCCTCTCACACGCTAGGCAAGTCCTTTGCCACGGAGCCACAATCACAACCCTAAAGTACCCTTCTTTTTTTTTGGCGGTGCTGGGGATTGATCCCAGGGCTTTGTGCTTGTGAGGCAGGTTCTCTAGCAACTGAGCTATATCTCCAGCCCTACACTTCTTTTATTATTATTATTTTTAATTTTTACAGATTGCATTTTGATTTATTGTACACAAATGGGATACAACTTTTCATTTTTCTGATTGTAGACGATGTAGAGTCACACCATTCATGTAATCATACATGTACATAGGGTAATGATGTTTATCTCATTCCACCATCTTTCCTTCCCCCACCCGCATTTCCCTCCCCTCATTTCCCTCTGCACAATCTAATGTTCCTCCATTCTCCTTTGCCATTCCTTGCCTCCTGCCCCAATTATGCATCAGCATCCACTTATCAGAGAAAACATTCAGGCTTTGGTTTTTTGGGATTGACTTAATTAAAGTACACTTCTTAAGAGTAAAATAAAATATCTATTCAGAAATAAATGCTTTTTCAATGCAATATTTTTCTGAAATTACTTAACAGAAGTCTTAATATTTTAATTATTTCAAATACATAACAAATCATAATAAGGTACTCTCATGAAATAACTAATTAAGCACAGAACATATGCAGATAATCCCAACACTGAAGAAACTATATGTTTAAAAAAGACTAGAACTGGGGATATGGCTCAGTGTGGCTCAGTGGTAGAGTGCTTGCCTAGCATGCACAAGGCCTGAAGTTCAATCCGCAGCATTGCCATTAAAAAAAAAAAAAGACTGTATGTTACACCAAGTCATAGTTATGTCTGCATGGAGGTTTGAAATCCATTTACCTCCTTAGTTCATGATTGAAATATAGAAATATATCATAGTTTATCTCATACAACTCTCCCTCCGATTTCACTAACTTAACTGGCACACAGTTCCTTTCTGTTACTTAAACATGCCAACCTTCTTCTGTTTCAGGGTCTTAAATGTATCTTAGATTTATTCTCAGGTACACTACTAGTTGCTTCTCCCTAGAGCGCTTTTCTTCCAACTCTCCCACATGCATGGCTCCTTCATATCTGTCAATTTTATATCCTCAGAGGCCTCACACATGTATGTACCTAATCTCTCTGTCAGATCTCCCTTTGTATTCCATTCTAGCTCATTGTCTTACTTGTTGATTATTTTTCTTACTACAATAGAATGTAAGTTCTATGAATACAAGCACCTTGTATAGCTTGTTTACCAATTTTGTCTCCACCACACTGCACTGCCTACCCTAGTAGTTATTTTCTTTATGAAAAGATTTAAATACAGGTTATTCAACCATTGAAATTTTTCACTGTCTTTAAAGAGTAAAAGAGTCAAATTTGAGAAGGAAATAAAGTTGCTGGTTTTAAAAACAGTAAGGAAAAAAATCACAAGGCTAAAAATAAAAAGGTATGCATTTGAAGATTTTTCAATCCATGAATGTGTTAAAAAAAATTATAGGTAGAGATGTGGGTGTTGCTCAGTGGTAGAGCTCATGCTTAACATGCACCAGACCCTGGGTTTAATTCCCAGGACCAAACAAACAAAAAACTGATTGCTAAACTTGGGTTCTGATGGCTTGCATTAGAACTAGAACTTCATCCTGGCTAGCTTAAAAAATTCAAAGTATGTGGGTGTTTTGTAGTAGCCAGGGGCAAGAGTGCTGGTGCATTCTAGGGGCCCTTAGAACCAGGAACCTAAAAGCTATAGCAGTACCCAGCAGCTTCTCTGTGTATTTGCTTTATCTGAAATTATTTAATAAAAATCAGATTTTCTCTGCTTTTCCATAATACAGAAAACAGGATGGTTGCTCTCTAGCTCCTGATTTTATTTTTCCTTTTAAGAGACTAGTCCTACCAGGCATAGTGGCACATGCCTGTAATCCCAGCAACTCAGGAAACTGAGGCAGGAGGATCACAGGTTCAAAGCCAGCCTCAGCAACTTAGCGAGGTCCTAAGCAACTTAGTGTGACCCTGTATGAAAATAAAAAATAAAAAGGATTGGAGATGTGATTCAGTGGTTAAGCGCCTCTGGGTTCAATCCCTAGTACCAAAAGAGAGAGAGAGAGAGAGAGAGAGAGAGAGAGAGAGAGAGAGAGAAGTGGGGTGGGGGAGACACACCAGTCTCATTTCCAAATTCTCAGCAAAGAGAATCTGATTGCCCAGACTAAATCTGATTCAACAAACTGTGACTAGGAAGACAGAGTTACATAGTATGTAATAGTCATATGGGCGCTTAAACTTAATTCAGTGGCAGGAAATATTTAAGCGAGTTGTTTATGGTCTGGGTGAACACATAACAATATTCACTGTCCAAAATATATATATATTCACTAGCTTAGAAAGATGTATTATTTAGTTTTTAAAAGGACTTTATAAAACTTAGTATATAATAGGATCCCATTTTAATAAAAGTATAAGTATCTATGTACATTTAAAGATCTAAAAATATATATAACAAAATGCTATTAGTGATTAGTCTGTATAAGGTTTTATGTTTGGTTTTTATTTTTTATTTATACCTTTAGCTTGAATTTTATCTGAATTTGTGTGTGTGTGTCTGCATTTATTTTTTTAAATTTGTAAAAGCCTTCAAGCACACAAGAGTAGTGAGAATAATAAGTATGAATAAGGAACTTAAGTACCCATTAGTCAGCTTATTAAAAATGGCCAATCTTATTTTACCTCCCTTTTCTCTTATTGTCTAAATGTTTTACATAAATTTTTTATTTAAAAATCAAACTAAAACATTTTTCTTTTAAAAAAATAATATTTGACATTTAGAACATTTAACAGCAATTTGAGGAAAAAATAGAATTAAATTTCCATTTCATGTCTGTGTCAAAATAATCCAGACGAATTAGAGGTTCAAACTTGAAAATAAGAAACAAGTATAGGAAAACAGAAGTGAATTCACTTGGAATGCAAAGATTGGTTAATTAAATAAAATGTAGCAACAAAATCTACTAAACATGAAAACCACCATATGCAAAATTGAAAGATTTGACAAACCAGAAAAAAGTTGAATTATGTCAGAAAATATTGAAAATAATGCAATAAGAAAAATCTGTAAAGATAAATTTAAAAGAATATAAACAGGCAAGGCTGTAAAGAGGGAATAAAAATGGTTAATAAATATGTGAAAAATTACTCTGCAAGTAATTGAAGACACAAAATAATAATGATGATTTTTCTTGGAAAAAATTGATAGAAAAAAGTTGGGGAAAACAGCTTATAAACAGTTAGGAATGTAAATTGACAGAACCATTTTGGAAAGGATAGTTGTAGGATTCTGAAGGATAGTTGTAGATGCCTTATAAAAGAATTTGGGTTACCTTTGACTCATTAATTACACCTTGAGCAGGACATTAATTACAGTTGAGCAGGAGTATTGGTAAAGATGTAGCTAAAAATGTTTTTATCATGGTATTGTTTATAATAGTGAAAAATAAGAAGCAAAGAGTATCAAAATAGAGGATTGCTATAATAATTTTAAAGATTTTAGTATATCTATGCAATGGCATATTATGTAATTTAATAATGTAGAATTATATTTAATGACATGAAATATATATTTGATAATACATTAAGCAGAAATTTTAAAAATCGCAAAGAACTGGTTGTCTGCAGAAGTGTTAACTGTGTTTATTTTAGGGTGTTGGGATTATGAAACTACTGTTTATTTATTTACTTAGCTTATCTGTGATTTCAAGCGTGTATTTTTGAGTAAGACAAGAAAGCTTAAAGTAGCAATTGGTCTTTTCGTTTTGTTTTGTTTTGTGGTGCTGGGATACACCTAGGGCATGCTAGGCAAGTGCTGTACCCAACCATACCATAAGCTAGTAGTGATTGGTTTTAAACAGCAATTTGGAATATTTATATTTTAGTTCTGTTTTAAAGATGCTGTCTGTATGGATTAACTGACTTGTTTAATCATCATTCAGAAAAAAAAAAAAGTCTAGTGAAAAAAACCTAAGGAGTGAGTGGGTGGAAGTGAATTAGATTTACAGCCTGAAATTAAACAGGCAGCTGTTATTATCTGAAAAATTAGTGCTGAGAAATTTCCTTTTGTTTTATTATCATTTTAAAGTTGAATTTACTAATATATAATGATTATTTAGCAAGAAGATCTGTGCTACTGTGTTTTAAAAATTAGAATTATTACTGAGGTAATTAAATAGGTGCTAATGTATCTAAATACTTTCTTCATTATTGTTCTAGAAAAATTAGCTAAATATGATAACTAAGCTGTTTGAAATACCAGTGAAACATTGCTTATGGTAGACCTAATTTCAATGTCTTTAAAATATTCCTCCTAAAAAATCTTTGCCTATAGATATCAAAATGATAATTTGCTATTTAATAAAGCAGTTGGTTACGATAAAATTAAGACTTTAGGAGACCAAGAAGTCTTTAGAAAATTCTTTATTAAAATTATTTCTAAGTTAGGCATGCCTGTAATCCCAGCAACTTGGGAGGTTAAGGCAGGAGGATGACAAGTTCAAAGCCAGCCTCAGCAACTTAGTGAGATCCAGTCTCAAAATAAAAAAAAATTAAAAAAGGGCTGAGGATATGACCCAGTGGTTAAGTGTCCTTGGGTTTAATACACAGTACCTTAAACAAAAAAAACAACAAAATTATCTATAATATTCTTACACTACTGCTTTAGAACAGCATTTATATTTTGTCTCTTTATGCCCAAATTCTTTAGTCATAAAAATTGTATATAAGTGTTTCAATTAAACTAACCTGTTTAATCTGATTCTGAACTTAGACCTTTTCCCTTTGAATAACTTTTTGTTTTCATTTGTTTTTGTTTAAGATTGTATCTGGGAATTTAAATATCTTTTGGTTCAGCGCAACTGCACACTAGAAAACCTAGAGTTGCATACGACACCATGGTCATCCTGTGAATGTCTGTTTGATGATGATATAAGGGCAATTACATTTAAAACAAAATTTCAAAATAGTGTACCCACTTTTGTCATGATGTCCGACTTAGCTACCCTCCTAAAGGATAAGTATTCAGGTAAGATCTTTATACACATAAAATATTGCTAGAGATAATATAAGCAAAGAAACTACCATTTGTGAGAAAGTGTATAATTGACTATAAAAGTAAAATTTAAGTCCTTTCAAATAACTGAACCAGATATTGACAACTTCTTAACTTTCTGTCTCTAATCCTTTGAGGTTAATTTGTAATTAGGGATCACTTAAAAATATTTTTCATGCATAGTTACCAGCAGCTTATCATTTGATAAACCAGAAATAGACAAATGACCTTAACCAGAGTCACTTTTGAGATAAATATCTTACGAAGTCACTCAGCTGTCATTTAGACATGGTTGCTAAGATTTAAAATTTATAAAGGATCTGTGAAATTTATATATTGCTTTGTAAAATGCAATAACATGTACTTCCTGCTATGGTTTTGGATGTTGTTTGTCTTCCAAAGGTTCATGTATTGGAGGCTTGGTTTTCACTGTGGGACATGGTAGACTTTTAAGAGGTAGAATCCACTGGGAAGTCTTTGAGTTAATAGAGGTATGCTCTCAAAAGGGATTAAGGGACCCTAGTCTCTGGTTTCCTCTTCAGCAGTGTGATCTCTCATATGCATTCCTGCCAGTCATCATAGGATTCTCATTAGAGCCACACCAATGCCAGTGACATGCTCTTGAATCTCCAGAACTATGAGATAACTACACATTTTTTCTTTATAAAGCTAACCTGCCTCAGGTATTTCATTATAATAATGAAGTGCAATCTGCTAACCTTCTAGAACTCAAATATGTGTGTGTCTAAAATTCATCCTCAGAAGCATGGCACATAAAAGAATTCCTTTGATCGTGAATTATATACACATATTCACATTTTCCATTAATTAAGTATAATTAAAGTGATTTCTTTGGGCTGCAAAGGAAAGGAATATATTTTAAATTCAAAAGGCCAAGAACTTTGGAAAGAAGAGAGGGTACAGTAGCGAAAATAACTAGATAAATACTTGTAATTTCAATGGGAAATAGGTTTCACTAGATTGCATTGGCTTCCCACTGACAAAGGTAATGCTAAAAGATGCTAGCTTCTAGTTGAAGGTATAACAAATTAAATAGCATTTGAGCTATATTTAGGGTTGCTAAATTTCACTAATTAATAAGTGACAGTGATTATCAACTTTGGAAAGTAATGGAAAGATTTCCATTGGCTCTGATAGTAAATACATTTTCGAGAAGAAATAAGGATTGAAGGTAATGGAATGTATATATAAGTTTATTGTGTTCCATTGTTCAAGTTTTTTAATGTAGAAGAAAGTAGTTGGTATGTTACTTTTGGATAGGGCAGAGAATAGAATAACTCACCTCCTGTTTGACTTTAAGATCAATTAAAAAGAAAGTTGACGGGACAGTGAAAGGGCATATTAACTAGCTTCAAGGATTTGAAGGACTTTCTCCTAAAAGGAGGATTAAATTTATTTTGCATGATTCCAGAGGGTGGGGAGGAAGAGTCAAATAAATCTTTATTCAGTTGCATGCAGAGACCCCATTAGATTCTAGAGTCTGGAGTCTAGAGTCAGTACTAAAGCTGTGAGACTTTCTAGGAAGAGTGAAGACCAAAAAACAAGAGCTTGGTGTAATCTTTCCTCTGACTAAATCAGCCATATCACAAGCCATATTTGTAAATTAAAGTTATAATTTGGGTCAATAATTTATAATATTTTTGTTTGTCTTTTATAGGAGTGGTTCTAATCAAAGCTCAAATTTTAGAGCTAGTATTTCCTGTTGCAGCAGCTCAAAAGATAGCTCTAAATGCTCACAGTTCCCTGAGGAGTATCTTCTCCTGTCTTCCCAACATTATATATACTGGCTGTGCAAAATGTGGATTGGAACTAGAAACAGATGAAAACAAAATCTACAGACAGTGTCATAGCTGCTTGCCATTTGCTAGGAAGAAAACACATTATAGGTAAGGCAACTAAGCAAGCCAATGTAATGAAAAGTATTTATTATTTTAGGACTAGAAGTGACTGAAAAATTACATAGAGCAATCCTTACTTTCTAACAAAAACTCAGGCTAATTGAAGAGAATAAAATACTCACCTTGAGTGACAAATAGCTATTTATAAAAGCAAATATTGTCCAGAAATCATAATAGGATTTTTTTTCTTTATTTGCGGTTCTTGGGACTGAATCCAGGGCACTCTCCCACCAAGCAACACCACCCCCAGCTCTTTGTATTTTTCATTTTGAGACAGGCTCCCACTAAGTTGCTGAGACTGGCACCAAACTTATGATCCTATTGCTTCAGCCTCTTGAGTCACTGGAAATCCAGGTGTGCACTACCACATGCAACTTTTATTGTTTTTCAAACAAATGTTGAAAACCTTGTATAATTTTTTTATAAAGTCTATATAAATTACATAGCTTTATAAAATAGCACTCAGTATTTTATACTCTTCCATATTATTTCTTTTCTTTCCTTTTCTTTCTCTTTCTTTCTCTCTTTTTTCCTTTCTTTCTCTCTTTCTTTTTCTCTCTCTTCTCTTCTCTTCTTTCTTTTCCTTTATTTGTTCTTTCTTTCCAGGGATTAAACCCAAGGGCACTTAACCACTAAGCCACATCCTCAGCTCTTTTTTATTTTGACAGGGTCTCACTAAGTTGCTTAGAGCCTCATTAAGTTGATGAGACTGGCTTTGAACTTGTTATCCTCCTGCCTCAGTCTCTTGAGTTGTTGGGATTACAGGTGTGTGCTATTGCACCAGGCTCTTTCATATTATTTCTGAATGCTGCAGTATTTAAAAACTAAATGCAGATACATTATCATTTTATCATGGAATACTTAAAATTTACAGTATCTACTCCATAAGCATTATTTACCTTCACAAATACTTTTGTTATAAATAAGTGAGTGCATTTTGCTATTCCTTTATAAGTCGTTTTTGCAGAAAAGAAGATTGAATTAAGATACTTGTATATAACAAACAGAATTGACTACTTCTCAACAGTTAAGACTCTTGAAATATGTATAGGTGACTTATTTAATATCATTCCAAATGTTCCTATTCAGTATAATTATTATTTATAGCATACTGGTTTTTTTTTTTCCTGCAGTGCTGGGGATTGAACCCAGGCCCTTATGCTTGCAAGGCAAACACTCTACCAACTGAGGTGTATCCCCAGCCCTAGCATACTATTCTTAAAGCTATTATAGAACTTGTACACTATCTTTAACAATGTTTCCATCCAATATGTACTCAGAATTATGTTTTTTGGAACACAAAACATATATTGTTTTTTTCTGAACAGAAGTCAGGAAACCAACAGGTCAAACCACAAACCAGGATTCAGAGAGGCAGCAGTGTGGGTGCTTGGGTCTCTCAAAAGGTTGTAGGGAAGGTGTGGGCGACTGGGGCTGCAGCCATGTGAAGGCTTGACTGGGGCTAGGCGATCTGTTCCCAAGGCATTTCACTCATACATCTGACAAATTGAGTTCCTCTTCATGTGGGTGTCTGCACAGGCTTCCTTAATGGGACAATATAACAGCTCATTTCCCTAGCATTAGGCCAGCGAGTTCCAGGTGAAAGCCATCCTTTCTGTGACCTAGCCTCAAGGCACATAGCATCACCTCTGTTACATTCTGTTCATTAGATGCCAGTTTAGCTGCACATTGTAGGTGGATTAGACATTATGAGGCTAAGTGCAGAGAAGAATTAGGAGGTCTTATGTTTGGGGGAAAAGACTATTTCTTGTAACCCTATTGAATCAGCTTGGCACCATTGTCAAAAATTTGATTTTCTTGGGGCTAGAGGTAGAACACTTGCATAGTATGTACAAGACCCTGGGTTTGATCCCCAGCACCACCAAAATAAAACAAAACAAAACAACTCCAAACAAACAAAAACTTATTTTTTTCTTACTAAATTTGTAAGGTCCTTTAAGAGGGAATCAGATTTGTCTTGCTACTAGTGTGCAACCATTGTTTAGCACAGTCCATGGTACATAGTGGATATTCAGCTTGTATTTATTGAAATAAAAAATGGAAGGAGAGAGTGAGCCTGGGGAAAGAGTATAGAGTGAGAAGAACTTGGGGCCTAGAATCACTGTGTGGGTAAAGTGGGAAAATGCTTAGTCATATTTTGTCTCTATTATACTAAGTTCCCCTCTAGTCTTTTTCTAACTTCTGTTCTCTGTTTTTTGTAGGCCAGCTTTAATGACCATCGCTGATGGAACACATAACATTTGTATCCATGTAGGATCAGAAATGATAGAGAAGATTCTTCTCAACATTTCTCCAGACTGCCTCAACAGAATGATAGGTAATATGTCAACACTCCATCAGGAGTATAGAGGGTATATTAGAACGGAAGGAACACTATGTTGTAAATTAACTTTCTTTCATCAGCATAAAAGCAGAAGGATAATTTACCTTGAGTAAAGCATAAGCCTGTGTAAGTTGAAAGGTGAGACTTGCTCTGTACCTATCTTGGTACATGCATAGGGGGAAGTACCTAATCTCTCTTTAAATTCCCCATTGGTCAGCAAAGCCCTATGGCCCATTGTTGTTGTTGTTGTTGTTGTTGTTTGGGTACATGAGATTGAATTCAGGGACACTTGACCACTGAACCACATCCCCAGACCTCTTTAGTATTTTATTTAGAGACAGGTCTCACTGAGTTGCTTAGTGCCTTGCTTTTGCTGAGGCTGGCTTTGAACTCGCAATCTTCCTGCCTCAGCTTCCAGAACTGCTAGGATTACAGGCATGTGCCACCGTGCCTGGCTCAAGTTTTATAATAAATAAATGAATGTGTAATACCATGTATTTGAAGGTAATCTACTCTCAATAGAATGAGTTTGCAAGATCTTCAGTCAAAACGCCAGAGACAGTCAGTCGGTGGCTAAGAACAAAGCAAAGATATTCCACCTATCTGTTAATCAATTCTGTACCTGTACTCATTAGCCTCAGATTCTTTAAATGGATGAACTAATTTGGTTCTTTTTATTCTTTGTCTCTTAATAGTTTATTGTTTTTCTTGCTTTTTGTGTGTGTAATAGTTTTTGTTTGAATGCTGAACATTGCATATAGCATGCCTTTTCTTTTAGATCTTTACTGGACGTAAGGGTGGACAAGCGTACGGTTGACTTTAGGCATGGGCCTCAGATTCCTTGAGTATTATGTTGTGAGGATGGTGGGCAGCATTTTTCTCTACTGCTTTGCTGCCAGCGTTAGCCCTTCACTTTGCACCTGGACTTTAGAGAGAGCTTCTCTCCATAATTGTACATATTTACGGGGTCCAGTGTGATATTTTGATATGTGTATACAAGGTATAATGACCAAATCCAGGCAATTAGCATCTCCATAACTTCAAACTTTTATTGTTTCTTTGTGTTGAGAATATTCAACATCCTTTCTTTAGCTACAGTTGTGTGTTGGAATTTATTCTGAGAAACATGTTATTTGTGAGTATCATGGAGTATACTCATGCAAACCTGATAGTACAGGTCAATCACCCCACATGGCCTCTTTTTTAAAAAATACTTTTTAGTTGTAGATGGACACAATACCTTTATTATTTAATTTAAATTTAAATTTTATATGGTGCTGAGGATGAAATCCAGTGCCTCGAACATGCTAGGCAAATGCTGTACCACTGGATTACAACCCAGCCCCTCCTCATGGCCTCTTGATGCAATCAAGAGACCTGGTATGAGACGTGTGAGGTTGCTGCCAGTGTAACATAGCATAATGTTTTACAGTTAATACTTTTTTTTTTAATAGATAGGAGTACAGTGTAAAATAACAATTTAAAAAATATGCTGTAGTAAACTACTAGCAGCTGTTTATGACCATCAAGTATTATGTAGTGTAAAAAATTATAGGTGTTATACTTTTCTATAACTGGCAGCACAGTAGTTGAACACTGGCATCATCACAAAACACATAACCCAATAACAACAGGAAGGGTGATAGGACTTTGTCAGGTCCATTGCAGTCTTATGAAACCAACATTGTGTGTAGTCTTTTACTGACTTCATGTGGTGCATGACTGTATTTTGGATCTGTCCATGTTCGTACATGTCCTCAAGCTGACCTGGCTTCTGTTGATTGTTATTTGGTGCATCCTAGGTTGGTGGGGGAAGGGAGGCAGGATTGATTCTCCATGATTCTGGTCCAGTCTTACAGGATTTTGGGTGTGGCACTTCCTCTGTGGCCTTGCCCCTTCTGCCATGGCAACCAAGGTCCATGGTGTCTTTGGTGGTTCTTGCTTATGTGGCTCTGTCCCTCCCTCAGCAGCAATGTATCACTAAGGATCTTGATCCAGAGTGGTTTTCTGTCCCTTCTCCAGGGTTAGAAGGATTTTTTTCTCTTACTTTTCTCTCATCTACACTGGATCCTCTTCTGGGGCAACAGGATTTATTGCCTTTCCTTCAGCAGTTAAGGCTTCTGTTTCTTATGGGGAGGCCCAGGCAGCACTTTGTGCTTTTCTTCCCTCCTTCAGGCCTTCCCAACAGTTGGAAGCCTTCTCTGATGTCTTGTACTTCCTCAGGCTTGGAAGTACCTCTTAGATGTGAAAAGAGCCACATGGAAGGGCCACCACAGATGCAAAGTCCCCTCATGTCATGGTACTGACCTGTATTTGACTTTTAACTATTCATTAAAAATTTGTACACATTCTTCTTTTCCTGTGTGTTGGTGGGCCTGACTTCTTCCCAAGCCCTGTTGCGATTGGACCTGGCTCCTATTTCATCCCTCCTTGGAGGTATCTGTCCTCTCCACACTTCTTGGCTGCTGTAAAACTTGTTTTTCCTGTGGGTTCGAGAAAACAATGATTTTGTCAGCTTTTTCTAGTTACTTGGAATAGGAGCCACACTCTTTCCAGCTTTCTACATTCTAATTTGAAGAATCTTCATTTGTTTGTTTTTATAATTTGTTTTTCTTTATGTTCATTTTTTTGGCTATCTTCATTCCTTTTCTCAGTGTTCTTTTTATATTTTCAATCTCCTCTCTTTCATTTTAAAAATAATAATAATTGTTTAAATAATAATTTTAAGAAATTATTATTTAAATAATAATAAATTATTTATTATGAATAATAATAATTCTTATTTTTATTATTTGTGGTGCTGGGAATTGAATCCAGGGCCTCATGCATGCTAGGTAAGGACTCTACCATCAAGCTACATCCACAACCCTTATCCACAATGTACATTAGTTTTTATTTCTCAGAGAAGCATCATTCTCATGTCAGATATGCTTCTGTGCTCTGTGCATTTTTGAGACAGTTATATTTCTTGGCATATATTACATTGTCATTACTTACAAAGAGGTCATCAGACCATCCATATAATAATGTGGATTATTTTTGTTTATTAGAGTGAAAATGCAAAAATTTTAAATTATTATAGAAAATTCTCATACTTCTGAAAATATGCCATTGGCCCTGCAGGACAATAGTAGGCCAATCCAAGAAAGACTGGTGGTATTGGTCAAGGAACTAGTGTAGTCTGAGCATAGTCTGTGCCCTGTCAGTCTGGGATTAAATAACCTGTTAAAGAATTCATTAGGTGTCCTAAAAAAAAAAAAAAAAAGAGGAATATACAACAAAAATAAAATAACACTTGAGACTTGAAGAGCCAAGTGAAACAATGAAATAGTCAGTGTGTGTGTGTGTGTGTGTGTGTGTGTCTGTCAGTCTGGAAGGGATACTGAATGCTTCGTGTGTGTTTTGTTCTTCTCAGTGCCTTCCTCAGAGATCACTTATGGGATGGTTGCAGCAGACCTGCTTCTCTCTTTGTTGGCAGATGGCACAGAGCCTTGTGCATTGAAGATTCAGAGCCTTTTTGTCTTAGACGAAAACAGCTACCCATTGCAACAGGATTTCTATCTACTGGATTTCTGTCCTGACTCATGTAAGGCATGGAGTCCTTCTCTGAGGCCACACAGGGAAGTTTAGACATTCCAAGGAAGAACTACTGAAATGATTTGTCTTTTAAATGAATGATGGGATTTTGCTTTGGGCTTATTAAATATACATATTTTACAAAGAAAATTGGGCTAAACATATAAATTAAATATATATTTTTCTAAGAAAATTCTGTGAAGTTTTATTATTTGTTTTGTTTTTATTTGTTGGTCTCTTCCTTTCTTCTGGAGAAATAATCTAGCAGTATAGGTAAAATATGCAGTTCTCTAAGAATTAAATATTTCTCTATTTGTTCACTGTTTAGTCCCTTCTGTGTTCAAGGCCCTATGCTAAATACTGGGCATCCACACATCCACCATTTCCTCAGAAATGGTTTTTCTGCTATAAACTCTGTACACTTTCTCTTACTTATGCCTCAATAAACTATAAACATGAAATAATTTCCTTGATTATAAGAACTATACATGATAATGCATTAGTTTACATAAGCCTATGTTCAGACAAGTTCAAGACAAGCGTGTCTTTCTAAAAAAAGCACTGAAAATGAAGGAAGCAAGATCATGTTTCAACTCATAAAGGGGGGAAGAGTTCTATTGTTGGTTCATACCTAGAATTCCAATACCTTATTGAATTTATTTAACAACATTTAATAATTTGTTCTCTCATGTTTGTAGAATAAACTCTTATAAAATGGTCGCCACTAATGAGGAATTCTGGAGTGGCATTTAACCTGTAAGTCTAGAACATGCTGAGTGTTAATAGATTAATAATATAGATTAATAAATTGCCTGAAAATAACTGCATTCATGCTGAAATGAACAAGCTTATTTTAGTGTATGTTTGTTTTAAAAAACTCTTTTGGTTTATTTAAATTGTTTTCTCTTCTTTAGGATTTTTAAACTTGACTGCCCTAAGAGTGAACCCCAGGAATTTTGTGATTCTTTGAAAAATAATTTGCAATAAGGTATATTGCATATTATATATACGCATGGAAGTGTGTACACACACAAATACAGTCTTCTGTGGCGAAGGGTCTGTAGCTTTTAACAATTCCCTAGAGAGATCTGTGACAGAAAAGAAGAGTAAGAGCAAAGCTTTAACTGATGAGTTTCTTTCTGGGGAAAATAAGGGAACTATAGTAAATGGTTGCCAAGTACTTGTCCAAGAGCTTGCAAATTGGGTAGAGAAAGAATTGTCCTCATTTTGTATCTAGACAGACTGGAATTCAAACAAATTCTCAGCACCCCTGGATAACCCATCTACTGGTGATAAAATGTGACTCTGGAGTTGATGTCTTCCAACCTGTGCTCTTCTACTCCACACTAGGAGCAAATTAAGAATTCTGATATAAAGTTGGTCCAGTCAAAGCTCACCAAGAGAGCTGTTCTCTTAAGTGTGCCCTTTCCCACTTCATCTCAAGATGTGACAAATCCCTGTATCAAATTTAAGCATCATCCCTTAGAGCAGATGGCTCCTCATGTCCATTCTCTTTGAATCCTTAAACCCTTTATAGTGAAACAACACTAGCCTTTGGCATATATTTCATGGGTTAACAGATTTACAAGAACCTTATTAAGCTAGAAACTATTCCTATTTGAGGAATATGACTTATCCCCAGAAGTTATAATCTGTTTATTGGGATCAAGGGAGGCAAGCTACATCTGTTGTCTGAATGTGTTTCCCCCTTTGCCCCCCACAGATTCATATTTAGAAATTAACGATCTCCATGTGGTGGTATTTGGGAAGTGATTAGGTCATGAGGGTGCATCCCCTGTGAATGGGATTGGTGTCATTATAAAAGAGGCCTAAGGGAGCTTACTTGTCCCCTTTTGCCATGTGAAGACCCAACAAGAAGGTGCCATCTTTGAAGCAGAAAACAAGCCCTCATGATATACCCAAACTACTGTTACCTTGAGGCTGGACTTCCTAGTCTCTAGAACTATGATTAATACATTTCTAATGCTTATAAGTTTTAGAGGTTGGGAAGTCCTAAAATCAAAGTACCAGTACATTTGGTATCCTTTTTTCTCACTCTTTGCCTGGTTCTCACCCTTCCCTTTTCCCCTTCCTTTCCTCTCTCTCCCAC
>JAJEJO010001801.1:437692-483566 GCA_020662805.1 Glaucomys volans
CTGGTTCTCACCCTTCCCTTTTCCCCTTCCTTTCCTCTCTCTCCCACTCTTCTCCTTTTCTCTCTCCTACTCCCAGTTCTGCACCTATCAGCATAGAGAGAAGATGTCTGTAGGAATCTCCAAATTTTCTTCTTTGCAGAAAGGTTCTCCTTTGTCCACAGAGAAAACTCCATGGAAGGACGTTGCTTGAAAATGTTTATATTATCTATCCATTGTGGCCAGGGGTAGGTGGGACCTCATAGGATGAAAAGGGTCCTTTTAAAGGAAGCAGAGCTCTAGACAGACGTGTACATTACAATGAAAGGAAACAGACCTTTTTCCTCTGTGACTGTAAATTCTCACCATCCTCAGAATTTTCCTAAACTACTGTGATATGAGGTTGTAAGTTGAGGTGAGTCTACTTTACTTTAGTTCTGCACAACTTGAATAACTGACCAGGGGATATTGTATGGTTTTCTTAGAAGAAAACACTGATTTCTCTGAAGGAGAAGTAACCATCCCTATGTCTTTTATCTTTAAATGATGCATTTGTATTTTGGTGGGTTTCCAGAAGGTGCAGCACAAGGTCATGAATCATGGAACAATTGTAATAAAGTGTTCCTCTTGCTTGGCAGTTTAATGCTGCCTCCTGTTTTAAAGTAAATGGATGAGAAAGGTGAGAGAGGGAATGAAGTTTGCCAATTGTGATTCTTTCTTTGAGGGTGTTGAACCTGGTTTTGTATCAAGAAGTTAAGTCTACCGGCTTAAGGAATGTGTTGGCTAAAAGTGACCTCTCTGCTTCTGTGTTGTGATGAAATCAAACTGCCTTATGAACAACTCACTTGTGGAAACACCACTATTAGCTGCCATCTGAGAGTCAGGATGCAGCTGTTGGCATCCCTGAAACCAGCTCTCAAGAACATGAAAGGCAGGAATTAGCTGCTGCACAAAATTCAATCCCCTCTGCCACACTTGCCAGGAGCAACAGCATCAGGAAGACAGCCTCTGCCTTTTCTCCACTTTCCCTCTCTCACGTGTGTCTCATTGATGGAACACAATTCACACTGACAGCATTAGCTGCAGGAATGTCTGGGAAATATGTCTTTTCTAAGCCATTTTATCTTTGTAATTCAGGAACAGTTAAAGGGAAGGAAAGGTGACAAGGACCTCTTTGGTCCCCTCAATTTTTGGTCTCTGCTTTTCTAGCCAGTAGTGCCTGCTGATGCCTTCTGTGTGACAGGCATTCAGCATTTCCCTTTCTGACGTGCACGCAAGAATTCCTCCTATGGCTAACCCTTCCTGGACAGAATGTGCGCAGTTCTTATCATAAGCCATCATGCTTCTGCCTGATTTCCTGCACTCTTCAACTCCCTTCAGCTGTCAACACCTCTCTGCAACCTGCCAGCTCTCTCTGATTCACTTCACTCCATGCTCAGATAAGCACAAGGTACCAGGTCAGCAAATTCAGACAGCAATCAGGCGTTAGACAAACTAAGGTTCTGTCTTGATTTATATAATATGTATTATACAATTTATGCAACATTGTAATCATTCTGTGTGGAAGAATCTTACTAAAATGGTATGATTATTATTTTAGGGGGAATGGGGCCTGATTTTGATTTTATTTTTGATTAACATGCATTAATTATACATATTAACAGGGTTCAGTATGGTATTTCAACTGAACAATTGAATATATTGAGTACAATACAGCATCTATTGATCAAAGTCTTATTATTATTATTGTTATTATTATTATTATTTTAGTCAGCTTTTTTGCTGCTGTGACTAAATGATCTGACCAGCACAATTATAGAATAGGAAAGATTTATTTGAGGGCTCAGTTTCAGATGTCTTAGTCCATAGAAGGCTGGCTCCATTCCTTGCGCTTAGAGGTGAGGCAGAACATCATGGTGGAAGAGTGTGGCAGAGGAAAGCAGCTCACACCATCAGGAAGCAGAGAGACTCCACTCTAGATACAAAAATATGTAACCCAAAGCCACGCCCAATTCCAATCTCTTCCAGTCACACCCTACCACTCCATTAATCCCATCAGGGATTAGTTCACTGATTGGATTAAGGCTCTTGCAACATAATCATTTCTCCTCTGAACCTTCCTGCATTGTTTCACATGTGAGCTTTTGGGGGACACTTTACATCCAAACCATAACTATTATTATTATTATTATTATTATTATTATTATTATTATTATTATTTTGCAGTGCTGGGGATCACACCCAGGGCTTTCCATATGCTAAGCAACTGCTCTGCCACTGAGCTACATTCCCAGCCTCCTTTATTGTTATTTTTATCTAATCAAATCACTTGGGAATTTCCCCTAACTTTTAAAGAATAAAAATTCCATTTAAGTCTGGGGTCATAACTCAATAGTAAAGTGCTTTTCTCACATGTAAGGTCCTGGGTTCAATCTCCAACATCATAAAAACAAAAACAAAAACAAATTTTGACATATTTAAACAAACACTTCCCAAATATAGAAAAAGATGGTATGGTTTTGAAGACAGAGTCTAATACCCATAATATATACTGACAGTTTGTGGGGAGGCAGCCAAGCACACACTGATGCCCCTTCTTTGGGCTATGTCTCTACTATTTGGTTTGATTATTTGGCAAAAACTGATTACTGAAGGAAAGCAAAACACCTGACTTAAGATGGGCCAATCAGATTCCCTTTCTTATAATTAAAAAGAGATTGAGTTAAAATTTATGCACAGTAAAATACACAGGTCTTAAATGTACAACGTGTTGTTTTGCCCAATATATACATTTATGTTATCAATAGATACTCCAATCAAGATCTGGGACATTTCCATCACCGTAGAGATTCCCTTATCTCTTCCAGGTACTCCCTAGTCATTGACAGGTAACCATGGCCCTGATTTCTATCATCATAGGTTAGTTTTATCTGTTCTTGAACTTCATACAAATGAAAGCATACCATATATATTCCTTTGTCACTGGCTTTTTTCATATTTTCATGGATGAAAAATCAGCAATATCTTCTTTTTTCTTTCTGAGAAATATATGTATGTGTAAGAATATATTATCTATTCTGCTGAAGGACATATGGGTTATTTCCAGTTTAGGGCTCTCATGAATAAAGCTGCTAAAAATACTTTTAAAATAAGTATTATTGTGGAAATATGCTTTAATGGTGAGGAGGGAATAATTAGGATTGAGATTGCTGGGTTTATAAAAGAGGTATATATTTAACTTTATAAGACACTGCCAAACTGTTCTTCAAAGTTGTGTAATTTTACACTTTTGCCAGCCAGTATGTGGGTGCCAGTTGTTCTACATCCTGCCAACATTTGGAGTATCAGTCATATTTGTTGAAGCCATTCTAGTGGATACAAAGTGGAGTCTCATGGTTTGGGTTTGTATTTCCCTGACTGAGTAATGTTGAAAAACTTCACTCGTGAATTCACTATCTGCTTACCTTCACCAATGCAGTGTCTCTCAAATCATTTGTACATTTATTTTATTAGACTGTCTGTCTTTTCACTGAGTATATATAAATTCTAGGTAAGAGTCAGGAATAAGTATTATTCATATTTTGAAAAATCTGTTCAGCACTAGAAATGCTGGTCATATGATTTGAGAAGAAAAAGAAATACATAGTTGCAAGAAAAAGTCATAAGCTACAATATCACTATTTGTAGTAATTAAAATCTATGCCCAGAAAAATAATGTTGGGAAACCAGCAAAAAATATACTGGTAATATGCGATTCTTTAAACTTATATTACACATAATATAAATTTACAAAGTTCTGTTGTGTAACTATGATCCAGTAATATACAGTTCTAAATATAAAATAATAATGCTCACAGATAAAAACACTCAAAGTTTTATTTATTCAAAGGAAATGATTGAAAAGCCACAAGGGAAATAATAGGAGATAGAAATTAGTGGAACACTGTATCATGCCCCTGCTGTTTAGAAAGATTTAATGAACAAAGTTGATTCAATAATAACCCAAATCCCTGAAGGATGGCATTTTAAAAATTGAGAATAAACAGGGATATGAATATTTTAAAACTGTATTGAATCATATACTTTAAGTGGGTGAATTCTATGATATTCGAATTATATCTCAATAAAGCTATTAAAGAATAAGCAGGAAAAAAATTTTTAAGTTAAAAGAAAAAATGAGGTAAACAAAACAGTGAAAAAAAACCCCATGGTTTTGATGTTTACAGTGTATTGAGTGAAAATTATTGTTAGGAACATAGTATGAAAATTTTTCTTTTTAACTTTTGTTTTCCAGTGCTGGAGAGTGAACCCAGGGCCTCATGCATGTGAGGCAAATGCTCTACCACTCGGCCACATTCCCAGCCCCAAATATTTCATTTTTGTCAAATATTTTCATTTTCTATTAAAAGAAAAACTTTGGACAAATGAAATTTAAAGGAGTTTAAATGAACAAAGAAAGATTCACAAATTGGGCAGTCCTCAGAACCAGAGCAGATTTAGGAAGAAGCTCCTTTGCAATGTGATCTGAAAGGTTTTATGGACAAAAAGGGGAAAGTGACATAGAGAAAACAAGTGAGGTATAGAGAAAGCCTAGTTGGGTCTAGCTTGGCGTTGTCTTATTTGAACAGTTGGCCATCTGCGAGTGACTACACCTGGGTGCTGTGATTGGCTGGAAGCCAGCGACTTGATACTAGGGCAACTAGTTAAAATAGGTTTAAGTTCTTTACATAGCAATGTTTATTCTACAGAGTTAATGATTACAGTCAACGTTTTGCTTAATGAAATGTGAGAAGATTTCAAAGAACAGAAATAAGACAACTCTATCATCATTCTGTCATCACTTATATTCAATAGTTGTGTGGTATTCCTAGCCAGAGGAATAAAGCAAAAAAATAAAATAAAAACATAAGGACTGGATCTAAGATATATAGTCATGATTATGTTTATTGAAAACTTAGAAAATCTAGAGATAAATTATTAGAATTTGGGAGTTTAGCATTATTGCTGAGATCAAAATTTTTAAAAACGTAATTTCTGCATACCAGCAAGAGTAAAAAAATAAAAATTTAACAATACCATTTATAATAACATAAAAAAATCAAATGTGTATGAAAACTTGATGAATTACGTACATGACCTCTACATATCATACTACAAACATTAGAATTTAAAAAATGGAAGAATATGTCATGCTGACCAATTAGAGGGTGCAGAATATTAAAGGTGTCCTTGAATTTGATTTATAAGCTCAATGCAATCCCAATGGAAATCACAATAGCTTTGTTGGGGGATAGGAGGGACTTAGAAAACTGATTCTAAAATTTACATGGAAATGCAGTGTCCAAATTACCAGAATATTCTTTTTTTATGCTGGGGATCCAACCCAAAGCCTGATAATGCTCTGCCACTGAGTCATACCACCAGCCCAGGATACTCTTGAAGAACCAGATGCAGGACTATGCAACAAAATATTGATTTATTAAAATTAAGAAATGGTGGTATTAGTGTAAAGATTGGCAAATTGACCCAAGTAAAGAAGGAACTCAGAAACAGACTCAAACAAACACAGACACTTGATTTATTCCTGAGGTGGTACAATGAACCAATGGGGAAAGGATAGTCTTTTCAATAAATGGTGCTGGTATTTGATACCAGCCAGTATATGATTGGATATACTTATGGAAAAAAAGAAAGAAACATGGACCCTATGTCATAACTTACATAAACATCAGTGTTGAGTGAATTCTAGATCTAACTGTGGAAGGCAAAATAATAAAACTTGTAGAAAAGAATTGAGTATCTTCATGATCTAAAGACATGGAAAAACATTTAAAGTAAGACACACAAGCACTAAAATAAAGGAAAAAAACCCTGACTTTATTTAATACAATTAGAATTAGAAACTTCTGTAGACAACCTGCACAATGCAAGAACATATTTACACACTACTCATCCAAAAAGGGATTAATTTTCAAAATGTATAAAGAACTCAACTCCATAGCAGAACAAAACAAAAAGCAATCACAAAAACCAGTCTTATTAAAAATGAGCAAATGATCTGAGTAGAACTTTCTCAGAAGTTAGACAAATGACCAACAAGTATATGAAAAATGCTCAACCTAAATAATCAACAGGAAAATGCAAATTCAAACCACAATGAGATACTATCGTGGCCCAGCTGAAATGGCTATAATCAAAAAGACCAAAAATAACAAAAGAGGGCAAGTATGGGGAGAAAGGGGGCGCTCATGCACTGTTGATGAGAATGTAAATTGTACAGCTATTATGGCAGAGTACTTTGGTTCCTCAAAAAACAAAAACAAAGACACAACTCAAAATAGAACTATCATATGATCCAGTTATCCCACTTCTGGGTATATACAAAGGAAATGAAATTGGAATATCAGAGATATCTGCACTCTCATGTTTACTGCAGCCAAAACAAGGAATCAATCTAGGTAATAGCTCCAATCCAGAAACAAATGAGGGCATGTCCCTATGCCCTCAAAGTCCATAAGCAGTAGAATGGATAAATAGCAAAGCATCATGCAGTATTATGCAGCGTTGAACATGAAGGAGCTATGCTTACACACGTGAAGAATGAATCTCAAAACATAATGTGCAATGAAGGAAGCCAAAGACAGACTATTTCCTTCCTGATTTCTTAGACTACATATACGTTCCAGGGTTGGGTGGTAGAAGAAAAAGCAAAGAAGTGATTGCTAAAAAAGTCAGGGAGGACGAGGTGTTGTTTTAGAAGGGCCGCACGGGAAGACTCCGGCAAGGCTGGTATACTAGTTATCAGTTCATGGCCTCGCAGCTCCAAATTCATTCTTCAATAAACTATGCTGACAACCAAATCCCACTAAGCGAGCGGCTCTTTAACGTGGAGTAGGACGTTAAACAGTAGAGGGCGCCGGAGTCCCCTGGGAAGGGCGGCATTTCTGTTCTGGCGCAGGTGGGGAGCCACCAGGCGGTTTTCTGCCAGAACCCCACGCCCAGAGCACCGTCCTGCCTTGTCAGTCATGTCCCTATGCCCTCCTGCCCGGGGCACCACGCACTCTAGACTGCATCCCCGCAGTATCCCCATTCCCTCTACTCACCCATCCCTGCCTGGAAATTTGGCAATCACCAAATTCTTTGGAAAGCAGATAATCAGAAACAAAGGGTCAACAGAGAGGCTGATCATTTGCCGGATTTTACTTCTTCATCAATGTAAATGAATAGATTATTTACACAGAAAGAAATGTGGAAGGAATCGAGGAGGGAGGGAGGGAAGAAGGGAGTTAATGTTGAGTATGCATAACCTCACCAGCAATTAAAAATGCCTAAACAGAAGCGGCTTCATCAGAGAGGCACTAAAGACCCTTTAACAGATCCCACCTTAGCCTGAAGTGATGTGAAAACACTTGTTTGTTATTTATTTATTTAGAGCTCTCTCTGACCATAACATTTTTGGACACCTGGAATCTGAATCAAATTCTAGCTCCACTGTTTCCTAGCTGTGGGGCCTGAGAAATGGCATACCCTTTCTGATCCTCACTTTCCCTTTTGTCTGCACGTGGGTAGGTTCCTCCTGGGCTGCAAAGTAGATTTAACAAGTGGATGTACAGAGCTTTCTTGCGGTTAGTTGCCAAGGATTGGTTCCTTCCTCCCGGGTTTTACAGTCATTGCACTTTAGAAAATGTAATTCCTCTTGAAATAAAGCTAAAGGGGGGAGGGGAAGTGATTTGAGTAAATAATTTCGTATTAAATATTAGGGGAAAACATAATAGACATATTACAGTCTGTCTCCATAATGGCATACTAAATTCAATTAAGAAGTACATCCATTGTGTTAAAAGAGCCAGACTTATGGAATCTAATCAGCAAACCACTTCATTCTTTTTTTTCTACTTAACCTATTCAAACCTGTTTAGCAGGTAGCTTCTCCCTGCCCCTTGGGTAAAATCTAGGGCAAGTCTCATGACTTTTTTTTTAATCTCATGACTGTTTTGATGACTGTTAGGTAACAAAGAATTTCTCCTGTTACTTCTTGTTCCAAAAACCAGACTCTGTCCAGCACTTAGCATGTCCAACTAACTGTCCACCAACTTAGCATGTCTAAACTTCCAACTTCAAGTTTAAGCTTCCCCTTCATTCCTGTCCCCATGCACGCCTATGCCTGGCATCTGGCTGCAGCAGGCGATAAACTCGCAAGATTGTTTCCTGTTTTTGCTCCATTTTGTGCTTTTGTCCCTCCTTCCCCAACTTAATCACAGGAGTAGATGTTCATTCTGGCAGGCTCTAGGATGCTGTAAGAGAAAGAGGTCACCTAAGAGGTCAGGGAGGGCTCTAGGTGAATAGTGCTGTTGAGAGCTGCAGTACTTAGTACTTCAGGAACTCCTCTCACTCTGCAGATCGCTTCCCTACCTTTCCGTGACCTTGGTTTGCTCCAGAGTGTGCACTGGCACACAGCACATTCCTTTATAGGTTTTTATTACATTTTTCTGGAAATGGAAGTCTGGAAATTATATTTCCCAGACTCTATAATGAATAGAATTCCAGCTGACTCTCCCAAAGGCAAGGTGCTCAGGTGAGGTCAGAAAGCCCGAAGATGGTAAAAATCATCTTTTCTTCCTTTGACTCTGGTAATTATGATAGTAGGATGCTCAGTGCTCTTGAAATAATTTGAGGAAAAAAATTCTCCAGTGAAAAATAAGATAACACATCTTGGCAAATGACTGTGCAAATTACAGCCCATCATCTTATGGAATGCCAAACTGGCAGCAGTGGCATTTAGGCCCCCCACAGTGGCTGCACAGCAGGGGGTTCCTCCTTGGTGATTACACCTGCGTAACCATGCTCAGGTGCCTGAAGTTCTTGTCTCTAGGGAATGTCATGGATACGTGCACCCTAATTATCCACCCTAATTTTCCATCCCTCCTCGGAGCTGTGTCTATTGTTATGTGGCTTTGCAGTTAACTCTCACAAAAAAGACACAATTAACTTCCCTGCCCCTTGATTTTCAGCTAGACTGTGTGAACTAGCTTTGGCCAATGAGATATCAGGTGAGGCAATTTCAGAGCAGAGTGTAGAAGTGTGTCTTCACATTGGAGCTTGCTCTTTTAGCTTTTGCCTTCATCACGAAAAGAGCTTTCCCTGGTTGGCTGCTGCCCCTTCAGCCTGTGTTCAGAATGAACAAATGTGGAGCAGGCCCATTTGCTCCTGTTAGGAATCAAGGAATCAAGCCCAGAGTTTTGGTTTGGATCTGAAATGTCCCCGAAAGTCTCATGTGATGGGACTCCCCAATGCAGTAATGTCCAGAAGTAGGGCTTTTGGAAAGTGATTGGATCATGCAGGCTCTGACCTCATCAGGGGACTGATCCGTTGGATGGATTAATAATTTGAATAGACGGCTGGGAAGAGGAGGAAACTGTTGGGCAAGTGGGGCATGGTTGAAGGGAGTGGGTCCTTGGGGCATGCACTAAGGGGCTATATCTTATCTCTGGTCCCTTCCTCTTTCTCTGCTTTGTGCCTACCAAGAGTTTTTCTCTGCTACATTTTTCCTCCATGATGTTCTGCTTCACTTCAGGCCCAGAGCAATGGAGCTAGCTGACCATGGATTGAAATCTCTGAAATCATGAGCCTTCAATAAATTTTTCCTCCTTTCAGTTATTTATGTCAGGTATTTTGGTCATGTTGAAGGAAAGCTGAGTAATATACCCAGCCAGATCCAGACCTTGAAATTGAGTTAGTTGCCTCCTCTAGATCAGCCCACACTCAGCTGACCCACTGAGGCAGGAGACATACATGCTCATACTACACTGGGAAGTGGTGATGGTTATGTACCATCATTGCACACATCTCGACAAGCAACTTTCCCCTCTTTGGTTTCACCAGTCTTCTAAGAACTATGTGATTATTTCCTGTATGAAGTCATTCTCTGCGGAGAATTCATTTTATGTTTGAAGCAGACCGATGTCCATGCTGAGACCAAGTTGGAAAATCAAATAAAATGCAGAAAATCTTTTTCTAAAGTTATTGGAGTGCCGCCAAGTTGACTAGCAGCTGAAGGGCCATGAAGAAGGAAAGCACAAGGAGGTGAGGTGACATTCTATGAACCACTTTCCCCTTCAGGATACTTGTTGATTCTGGTTAAGAGGCTGAGCACTTGGGCAGAAGGTCACAGCTAAGGGCAGCAAAGGTGGCAGAGTCTCTGCAGTTGGGGAGAAAAACTGGAGACTGAGTTTGCCATGGCAGCCAGGACAGGAGGGGCCAAGATGTCAGAGAGAATGGAGACACAGGAAAGTCACTCTGATGCTTGGGAGTTTTCCCCTGGACATATTTGCTGAATTATTAAGCTAAGCAGAAAGGCTGTGAAAGTCCGCCAGTTTTGGTAATGTTATAATATTAAAGAAATAGGAGGCAAAGTTCAGGACCCACAGAAGAGAAGGCTACATACCAGAGTTTTGGTTGGGATTTTTGCAGGATTACATTCTAGAAATGGGGGCAAACCTGAGGTAGAGATAGAGCCTTACAAAAACTGTAACCCAGACTCTAGTCAGTCTAGTACCAGATTAGAGAAAAATGACCCCTCCCTACTGTCTACCACAGGACGTGGTAAACCATCTCTGGAGGAAGATATTATCTAATTAATTTCCCTGGAGCCACTATAATTTTTCAGCATTCAACAATACATAATCAAGCATACTTGGAAACATGACTAAGGAAGAAAAACATATACCCCATAAAATTGATCCACTAACGACCCAGATATTGATACTATCAAACACACACTTGATTGAAAAAATGGAGGTGTTCATCGAAGAACTGGAATCTATAAGGAAGAGTCAAATGAAAGTTTACAATGGGAAGATGCAATTGAAGAACTTAGAATAGATTCAACCACAGTTAGACCTAGCAGAAGAATTAATTTTTTAAAATTTTTTATTTGTTCTAAATAGTTGTTCATGACACTAGAATGCATTTATACATTTTGATAGATTGTGCATAAATGGAGGGCAATTTCTCATTTTTCTGATTATACATATTGTAGGATCACATCAGTCTTGCAGTCATATATGTAAATGAGGTAATGTCTGTTTCACTCTCCTGTCATTCCTACCCCCATATGCCTTCTCCTCCCTTCACTCCCCTCTATTTAATATAAAATAACTCTATTCTTCCCTATCCCCTTCCCCCCATTGTGAATTAGCATTTGCACATCAGAGAAAAATTTGGCCTTTGGTTTTTTGGGTTTGGCTTATTTTGCTTAGCATGGAATTCTCTAACTCCATCCATTTACCAGCAAATATCATAATTCTATTCTTCTTTAAAACTGAGTAATATTCCATTGTGTGTGTGTGTGTGTGTGTGTGTATACATACATATATATCTCACATTTTCTTTATCCATTCATCTGTTGAAGGGCACCTAGGTTAGTTCCATAGTTTAGCTAGTATGAATTGAGCTGCCATAAACATTGATGTGGTTGTGTCACTGTAGTATGTTGATTTTAAGTCCTTTGGGTATAAACCGAGGAGTGGGATAGCAGGATCAAATGGTGGTTCCATTCCAAGTTTTCTGGGGACTCTCCGTACTGCTTTCCATAATGGCTGCACCAATTTACATTCCTACCAGCAATGTATAAATTACCTTTTTCACCAGAAAAAAAGAATCATTGAACTATAATATAGGACAGTATAAAAGCTCTAAGCAGAATCACAGAGATAAAGAGGGTAGAAAATAGAGTAAAGAACATGAGAGACTTGTGCGAAATGGTGAAAAGATCTAACGTATGTTTAATTGAAATTTCAGAAGAAGAGGAGAGAAGGAAAAGGGCAGTACCAATCATTAAAGGAAATTAATTAAGAGGTTGATAAGTCACAGGGCTCCTGGACAGGGCAGGGCCAGCTGCTTCTGAGCCTGGCAGGCCACCCTCCAGCCTTACCCCAGCCCTGGCCAAGGGTTTGGCAGTCTGGTGAGGGAAGCGGGTGACAGAGAAGTGAGCTGCCGTCCCTTCACAACCCCAGAGGGTGTCTATTCCCATCCTGGGGTTTTCGAGAATTCTGACACTGTCCTGGAAGCTGTATTTCAGCTGTTTAAAGACAACTTCACACCTATATAATGTAACAAAAAAGGTTAGAAAACATTAAGAAAATGGTAATGTGGACATCTCTGGAAGATATATGTAATGACTTTAAGGAACTCTGGACAAAGCCAAAAGAATATCATGATAAAGAAGTACAAGGAGAGCCAGGCGCAGTGGTGCACGCCTATAATTCCAGCGGTTTGGGAGGCTGAGGCAGGAGGATCGCGAGTTCAAAGCCAGCCTCAGCAACTTTGTGAGGCCCTAAGCAACTCAGTGAGACCCTACCTCTAAATAAAAATACAAAATAGGACTGGGGATGTGGCTCAGTGGTCAAGTACCCCCAAGTTCAATCCCTGGTACAAAAAAAAAAAAAAAAAGTACAAAGTTTACAAGTAAAAGTAACTAAACTGAAAAAGCAACGAATTTTAGATAAACAAAGACTAGACAAATTCTTCACCAAAAATCAGCAGCTGAGAGAGCAACAGAAAGTCCTTCATGAAACCATTGAAGTTTTTTATAAGATCGGTTAAGGGCAGGATTATACCCTGTGCAGTACCTGAAGAACACATGCAGAAAAAGCAGCAGGAATTTGAAAATGTCAGACAGCAGAATCTTAAACTTATGACAAAACTCATGAATGAAAAGAATTCTCTTCAGGAAGAAAATAAAAAGCTTTCTGAATAACTGCAGCAGAAAATCAAGAGTATCAACAGCACCAAGCAACTAACTTGAATGTGAGGAGAATGTTATTCCAGATTCAGTCAATAACAGCCTTTTCATTTTCTGGCATTAGCTGGCTTTGAAGAAAGGAGAATCTCCATGTCCTCTGTGCTACATGGAAAAAGCACAGAGTAAACTGGAGTACTCTGTACAAATGAATGAAGAAAAATCTCCAGGGCTTCCACTCGTCCTCAACATTAAGCCTAATGAAAATGAAATTCTAGTAGCTGACACTTGTGATCAAAGTCAAGGTCCAGTGATAACACATGTGGAACAAGCATGCTTCAGGCTGAATGTTAATTAATTAATTAATTAATTAATTAATGTACTGGGGATTGAACCCAGACCCTGCACATGCTAGGTACATGCTCTACCACTGAGCTATATCCCCACCCATTTAATGATGAATTTTGACAGCTTTTCCCCCCCAAGATGAAATTGAGACAAGGATGCTCACCATCACCAGTTAATCACTTTCTGCTACAAATTCTACTTTTTGTATATTGATCTTCTATCCTGCAACCTTACTGAATTTGTTCATTAGCTGTAATAGTGTGTGTATGTGCGTGTGCACGTGGATTAGTGCACATTTTTTAGGATTTTCTATATACAAGAACACATTGTATTAGAAAAGGAAGAAATAAAGCTGTTCTTCACAGAGGACATGAATATATAAAAAGAATCTGCAACCTGGTACAATTTAAATAAATTTAGATAGTCCACTAAACTAGATATAAAATCAACATACTTCTGTGTCATTAGAATCTCTTTTTATTAGCAGCAGATACATATAAAACACCTGAGAATAAATCTACTGGGAGATGTATAAGAACACTTTGCCCAAAAGTTTTAAAGAGAACTTTTAAAACTTGCTGGGTGCTGAGGGGCATACCTATAATCCCAGTGACTCAAGAGGCTGAAGCAGGAGGATTGCAAGTTCAAACCCAGCCTCAGCAACTTGGTGAAGCCTTAAGCAACTCAGTGAGACTCTATATCTAACAAAATATAAAAAAGAGCTGGGGATGTGGTTAAGTGCCCCTGGGTTCAATCCCTGATACCAAAAACAATGGTACCAAAAACAAAAACAAACAAAAACCTTTTAAAAACTTAACGAAATTGAGGGATATACCATATTAATAGAATGGAAAATTCAATATTCCAAAGTTATCAAATGACGATTAAACTGGTCTATGTGTTTAATAAAATCCGATCAAATTACAGCAACATTTTTGGTGGAAACTGGCTAGTTTATTATTTGGAAATGCAAAGAATTTCTTTCTGCTGGAGTTGCATGCAGACAGAATTTGAGGCAAACCAGGCCTGGGAAGCACTGACCCAGGAGAAACACACATATGTATGTTTTCGCCCTGACCATGTCTGTATCCCAATATAGCAGTCCCTTCTTCCTCCTCATCAGAGCAGAGAACCTGCTAGTCCCCTGCCATTTAGATTTCTCAGGGATGAATCAAAGACATTAGTACACTCTGTCCTGCAAAGAGAACATTTATTAACTTTTCCAAGTGACCTTAGAAATGCCATTACTGAGCATAAGCCTAATCTTGGACTATGGGGATGGATGGTACCTACAGTCTCAGGACCCCTGACAAAACAGAAACAGGAGCTGGGGATATAGCTCAGTTGGTAGAGTGCCTGCCTTGCATGCACAAGGCCCTGGGTTCAATCCCCAGCACTGCAAAAAAAAAACAAAACAAAATAAAACAAAACAAAAAAAAACCAGAAACAGTTCCACTTTAGTAGTCTGGTCTACAGACATATAGAGAACTCCTATTAAGACTCTGCTGTGAAACTATTGAAAAAAAAACTACTGTGGTATGGATTATGTTGAAAATGTGCAAGGGAAATAAGTGAGATAAAGCAAACACAAGACAGTCTGTCCAATGGACCTGGGCCAAGCACAGTTTGTATTTGTGAATTGACAGAGATTGGAAGTGAAATCAAAGAGGCACAAATTCAGCACAACAGTCAACACCTTCTTTTGCTGAAGTTGCTTCACTGCATAAGAAAAGAAAGACACAGGTTCAAAGTTTTGTTCAAGTTATACAATAGCAATGCATTGACTGCAAGCTCTGCAGTACTAGGTACGAAAACCGTCAGAGTAACAGCGACAAGCACAATGACGGCTCATTAACTTAAATAAAACTTGTGGGGAATTGGTGTCAGTGATTGTGGGAACTGTCACCTTAATGAATTTTATACCTGTCACAGCACACTAATCATACTAAAATTACTAGATTTATAAGAGAAGTTCTCAGTCTGACTACACTATGACCCCATGTGTTCACCATTTCCTGCCCAAAGTGACAGTTCTGGCAAATGAATGCTGTTAACCAAGGTGACCTAGAATCCAGCAGCAGATCATCTGCGTGATCAGGGGTATGAGGTTTTGAACTCTGAGGAGCGTTCTCCATGGGCAAGACATGGGTCCTGGGAGGGGACCTAACAGAAAAGCAAAGCCCTCCTCACCTAGCATGGTGAGTCTTTCTGACAGCTTGTCTGCCATTTTGTACCTGGATGGGCTGCTCACGGCAGTTACGTCTCCCAGAACAGTGCATGTTTTCTGCTAGGCAGAATGCAGAGAAACCACAGCTTAAACCTACTGCAGGCATAGCATCAACACGTTGCCAGCTTTCAAGACAGTGGAAAACCAAGTTCACCCTGCCCTTCCGTTCAGATATGCCATCACTAAACATAATATTTCTTCTGAACACCTGACACCTGACATCACACCATGACTGTGATGACCAGGGGCCTAGATTCTAAGCCCAAGAAGTCTCACAGCTAAAGAAGGGTGGAGTGAGCTGTGGGAATGGGGAGCAGGCCGCACTCCTGGCCACAGCTGCTGATGGGCACAGCTTTCTTGTCCCCTCTTTTCTCCTGCCTATCAGCTCTCAGGTATTCCTGGCTCAGGCTGGCCCTGTGAGATGTTGGATGAAATGTCCTTGCTTGTGGCTGTTGCATAAGTCTGTGAGGACAGTGAGCTTCCAAAGCAGAATGCAGTCTGAGGTGCTGGGTCAGGGCTCAGTGGGGCCACAGAGTGCATGCCAGCGCTTCACCAGCTCCTTGGGCTTGCTGAGCATCTCGTCCCAGTGCTCCAGCTCTCTACCACGTGTGTACATGTAGGGGCCCACCACCACGCGGCCCAGAAGGTGGCTCCCTGCGGGGAGAGAGAACTCCATTTGCTCTTGAGCACAGAAGTCACGTCACCCACACCCCAACATCCCCAGTGACCTCTCTCTCTGTCTCTGTGTCTTACTCTCCCTAGAAGGAAGCAGCAAGTCCTGCTCTCCAAGAATGAGCTGTCAGCCCCTGCTCTCGCTTTGCTCTAGGGCTGAAGAGCTGCTTTTTCTTCCTTAAAAGCCCCAAGGGAGAGGAGACCAGGTAGAGAGCTTGCCTTGCAAGACCATGCTAAGCCTACATCAGTGTCACAGAGTGAGGGAGGAAAGAGCCCCTCCAGAAAGAAGGTCTTTCCCATCTTCCTCCTTAAACTCTCAGGGAGAACATTCAACAGTAATGTCCACCCATGAACTGCCACCAGTGATTTTCACAGGAGTGGGTAGTAGAGATCATCCATTAGCTTCTTTCTAGGGTACCCCAGACAGAGTCTAGCTGGAACTCTGGAATCCCAGCATTCCTGGTGACTAGCTGTGCATCCTTGGGCAAGTATCTCAGTGTCTATGTGCAAGTTTCTTTAAACAGAGATCAGAGGTGGGACAGCTCCTCCTAAGGTCATGCATTCATTCTGTCTTTGCCCCTTTGTCCCAGGAGCCTGAGGGATAGGGAGGATGTCCTTACTGTCTCCTTCAGTGCTCTGCAGCACTGTCAGGCTGAGGCTGGCGGTGTCCAGCTCGGTAGCATCTGCCTTGAAGCTGAAGGTCTCATTGTACACAGGGTTGACGGAGCCCAGCACAGCTGAAGTCTTCTTGCACTTGACAAACTTGTTTTGGTTCATCAGGGACACTTTAACAAACACACCTGAGGGGCAGTGCACACCAGTGGCTGGGGGAGCAGGCAGGAGCCCAGTTTGCACCCATGGGAGCCTGGCTAGGAGGGCATGAGCCCAATCCAGGTGCCAGGTTCTCATCATTCACAGGGCTGCTGGTGGCCTCTTGCTGAGGCAAGAGGAAACAGGGTTGATTAGTGTCATGCCTCATGGCCAAGGAAATGCTCAGCTCCTTCCTTTTCCTGCTTCTTTTGCTCAGGAGATATGCTTGAGCTGGTCCGTGTTCACCAGAGCCTGGCACCACATACTCATCCCTCTCCATCAGGGAGGGGGCAGCCTGCTGGGTGCTCAGGCCCCTTGGGGTCCCTTGAACACCTGCTTGTTCAGAAGGCTAAGATTTACAGGGGAGGGGGCCCAGATGGCTTTGAATCCTTTGAATGTTTATAATACCAATAAGCAAACAGGCTGCAGACAACTCCCATTTCACTAGGTGCAGGACTTATGGGCGAGGGCCACTGCCCCTCAGTTCCTGGGTTTTGGAGGCTAGGGAAAGCAGATGCACCATTGGCTGCACATCAGTGCCCAGGGAGTGCTTAAACCCTTCCCCTGGTAGGAGAGAGGCATAGGGCCTTGCCCTGCAGGGACTGGATCCATTCAACTGAGGAACAGGTAGAGGCAGAAATAGGCAGGACAGTCAAGGAGCCAAGACACTGCCTTGGAAAACAAGAGGGGCAAGATGTGGTCTTGGGTCAGATTAGAGCTCGTGGCAGGGTGTGAGGGGATACAGCCTTGGGTTCACCATAAGAAGACATTTTTTGCACCAGAACTGTCCATGGATGGAGGACACGTTTCAAGAGTCAGTGAGTTCTCTGTGATGGGGTTATGTAGGAAGAAATTAGAATGTCAGGGTGAGGGTCAGACTCCAGCCCTAGCCCCAGGTTCACTAGGTGGGACCTTCCCCAGGAGGATAAGGGAGGTGACTCACTGACAACACTTCTGTCCTTTTGGAGCCGGAGGCCTTTGGCCCGAAGCACGACAACGGTCAGGCGGCTCAGGTAGTCATTGTAGCTGAGGCAGAACTGGAGGTCACCAAACTCCGAGGGAGGCTGGGGAGGCCAAGATGGAAGCACCCACCCATCACAGATATAAGAGGGGCTTCAGAACCCCAGAGTGCCTCCTGCCCCCTCAGCAGTCAAGATTGGGTTGCAAGTGACACATACCCAATGGGATCCTTTGAGGCCCCATCATTTTATAGATGGGGAAACTGAGGTCTGGAGAGTTGAAGGGACATGTGCAGTATATGGCTTTGACCTCCTGATTCAAAAATCTGAAATCTAAATATTCCAACATCCAAAACTTTTTGAATACTAAGTGGAAAGTCCCACTCCATGAAATTTTTTTCATGAACAAAATTATTTAAAAACATTGTATTAATTTTGTGTTAGACTTGGGTCTTATCCCTAAGACATCTCATTATGTACATACCAATACTCAGAGTTCTAAATCTGAAACACTTCTGATCCTAAGCATTTTGGATAAGGGGTACTCAACCTGTAGTATAGACCAGAGCCATAGTTCCAAAGTCTATTTTAAGCTACGTGGGTCTGTCCTGGGGGATGGGAGAATGGTAGGTAAATGTTTCCCTGGGCTGGTCCATTTGTGCTGTAATTTTTCTTAGTGGTGGGAATCCAAATGTGCGTTTTTCAGATTGCTCCAGATAATATGACACCCAGTGTGGAAAGACCTCAGGTGACCCCCCCTCTTATGGAGCTCAAGGATTGGGTCTGCCTTCTTGAGTCCCTCTTGTAGGGTGGGATGCAGTGTGCTGAGGGCTGATTTTGGCCAGCAGGTGTTGGGTGGGCTTTGACAATGCCTGCTGGCTGCCCACCGCAGTGCTGACTGTATGTCTGGTGACCTCCACCTTACCTCCAGGTTCTCAGCCTCTAGGTCTCTCCAGAAGATGCGGTGGCAGTCACTTGCTAGTGTCTCATTCTTCAGAGGGAACAACACCTGGCCCAGGAGCTGGTGTTTCCTCTGTCTATCCACATGGTACACTGAGAACTTCAGCACCCTCTGGGTGACACTCTTGCAGGATACCTGAGGAGATGAAGATGTGGGCCAGGGTCAGGCATGGGGGCAGAGGATGGGATGCTTGTGACACTTTGGACACAGGTACTTTTATGGAGGGGTATCTAAACCAGGCATCTATGTACCCCAAACCCAGACATCCTGTGGGGACCCTGCTCCACAGCAAGGCCAAGTACACCTGGGAAGCCCAAGTGTGTGCCAGAGCCTTGTCACACAGTGTGCCCTGAAGACATGCAGCGTCAACCACTGCCTTGGGCCTTGTTGGAAAGGCAGGATCTTGGGCCCCATCTTGGGCCCATGAATGAGAATCTACCCTTGAAGGAGATTGCTAAAATGCTTTGCCTATACATAAAGTGTGCCAGGACATGACCTATCTACTATCTGAGTTGGGTACCACATTCTCCCTTCCAGAGACTTGGCCTCCTCACCTGTAAAATGGGGATCATGATTCTTCCTCTCTGATCTGTTAAATTCCAGTCGCAGATGGCCAATTAATACTGATTTGCTTCTCTGACCCCTTCTCCCACCTTTTCCCACTCAAAGCACAAAGAGGCTAGGATCAAGTATGGCTAGGGTTGGGTGGGGAAAGGATGAGTAAAATGAATGAATGAATGAATGAAAGAATGGACAAGCACGATGCCTGACTGTGAAGGTTAGCAAGGCTGCATTCCTTGGATCCTGATGTCCTAAGGTGGGGCAGATTCACCTGTGAATGCTCACAGCTTTGGGTGCAGCAGGACAGCCTGGGATAAGGCTGTCCCTCTTTCCAGTTCTCAGCCTTGTAGGAAAGCATGAATCAAAACTCTGGCCTCAGTAATCACACTCTTTCTGGAAGTGAGCTGGTCTCTCCTTACCTCTCAGGCCAACATGCTGTACTGATCTTGAGAAAATGTTTGTCCAAAGACTCTTGGCAAGTCTCAATTACTGGCTTCCCGTAAGGGCCCCTGGTCACCTGCTGAGGCTCCCAAGCCCTTTCCAGCCAGATGCCCTTATGACCTCTCTACCTCCAAACCCAGAGCCAGGCAGCCCAAGGTGCAGCAAAAACAGTTCCTGTCCAAGGATGGCTCTTGGTCCCCGTGCCAGCCTCTAAAAGCACAGGGCAGTTTCTGCTCCCACTCCAAGGGGTCTGAGATGTTTCTAAGTAGAATATTCACCTTCCTTGGTGACCTTTCCAGAAACTCCATAGGGTTTGGAAAGCTTTCTGAGACCCATGGGCTAGGGCCAAGAATTTAGAAGGTGCTCCAAAATGTGTTTTCTTTCTCTCCTCTAGGCAACCAGGACAGGCTTCTAATCATCCCTCCCACTTTCCATCAGGGACTAGCTTCTATAGACCCTGACTTGGTCAGCTTGTTAAGCACATCTGGAGGCACCAATGGTCCCAGGGCCTGCACAGCCCTGGCAGTACAGGCTGGGCTGTCCTGTGTAACATTCCTTCCCATAAGGCTGGAAGGCACAGGTCCCTGTCTGCCCAGAGGCTGTACCTGGAAGATGAAGTGTTCATCAAATTGTGGGCTGGAGGTTTTACGTTTGGTCTTAGACTGGAGGAAGCGCCGCTCATCAGGCAGCAGGTGGAGCTTCACCAGGAGGCTGCAGGTCTCAGAGGGCGCTTGCAGCAACCGTGCCTTGATCAGGCCCACCAGCAGCCGCTCAGCCTCCTGCTGGTATTCCACAGAGAACCACAGCCGGCCCAGGCAGCCATCAGGGAAGTCAGTTTCACTTGTGTCCTCTGGGAACTTGTACAACTCTGGGTTGATGGTCCCCATCACACATGCAGCTCCTGTAAACAGAATGGCTTGGAGGTCTGGCTGGCATGAGGAAGACAGGGACGTGGGAGAGAGTGGCAAGATATAGCCACATTGCTACCCTGGCCCTTCTCCCTTCAGCTCCCTTCAGGTCCCTAGTCTGACCATCTCCACCTCACTCTCTTCTCCAGATCATGAATGTGACCATGTCCATTCAATGCCTGCTCCACACACCTGTACCCTCTGGTCAACTCCTATCCCTGGAGGTCAAGGCCTGCTTTCCAGTACACTGCGTCTAGCACCTGCCCTGGTTGCTTTTCTTTTCACCCAGAGAATGACTCAGTGATAACATGTTGGCGTTTTTCTTCCTTTTCAAATTAGTGCCAAGCTGATTCCTGGGTGGTTCCTTGGAAGGTCTCTTGGGAGATCTTCAGAGCAAAAAGGAGGCTGGAAAGCTGTCTCCACCTCCTACCCCTCTGTCCTCTCAGGTGGCCAGTATCTCCTGGAGCAGGATGCTGTATAAGTTTTGCACCCAGCCACACCTACTTTTTAATCCCAGACCTGTTGCTTACTGGTTCTGAGATCTTGGGTAAGGCACTGCTAACTTCCAGAGTATAAAGTGGGTTACTTCCTCCCACACCAAGATGTTAAGGTCTGGCTCCAAAACAGCAAAGGAGGGCCTATCTCAAGGGCATGGGGTGTAGTCGGTACTTGGTAAATGAAAGTACCCAGAAAGAGTGGTCACTGGGCAACTCTGGCATTCCTGGGCCAGAGGCTCTGTTTAGCAGCCCAGCTCAGGAAAGCAGGTGGATCCATCTAGCCCAAGAAGACCCTGACCTGTGGGAGTACTCACCAAGATGGCTGCTGGAGTTATGAGGCAGGAGCCCTGGGGCTAGGCAGGGGTCCTGGGGGGTCTGGGACAGCTCTGTGCTATGCAGGGGCACCGAGTCTCGGCCTTGGAAGGAAGGGGGCACCATGAATGGCACACCTGATGTCCTATTCAGAGGTAGAGAAACGAAATGTAAGTGGCAGGTAAAGGGCGTGGCCTCAGTGTGCTCAGCCCAGAGGGGTTGAGAGCCAGGGACTGGAGGGAGAAAAGTCTTTGGGAGCCAGGAAGAGGCAAAAGCATCATTTTCTGGGTCTATGCCAGGATGGACAGACGAATGGACACACACACACACACACACACACACACACACACACAAACACTTACAGCCAGTCAGTGCTGCTGTCTGTCCACAGCAGTGGGATGTTGGAGAAAGAATAACAGCCTTCAATGTCAGCCTATCCAGTTTCTAATTCCTGTTCTGTCTCTTACTAATTTTGAAGCCTAGACTTGTTACTTATGGTCCCCGAGTCTCAGTTTACTCAGCTAGAAAATGGGTTTCACAATGCTGTCTCATGGCTTGTGGCGAGGTTCCTGGGGTTTCTTTGTGGTAGCGGCCTGCTGATGGCTTGGAGGAAGAGCTCTATAAATAGAACTTTTCTCCCCCGGCATCCCAATGGCAACTCCACAGAGAGGACCCTCTTCACCCCCATCTTGCCTCACCTGCTCAGCTGGGTCCTCGTATGTAGCTGGCAGAGCCTGTCCCCCTGTCTGCTGGAGGCAGCGCTGGTGGCCATGGCTGGTGTCTCTGGCAGCTCCTCATAGGTGAAGGTGGCACAAAACCTCCTCCACAGACAGCAACTTACCCCGATCAACAGCAGTAGAAGCAGCCCTCCAACGATGCCCCCAATCACCACGGCCAGCTGCTCTGGGGACAGAGACCACCGGGCAGACACAGTGATACCTGCCTGGTGAAAGCCATTCCCCCACACAGCTCTGACCTGTAGGGGCAAGATTGGGGCAGCAACCCCACACCCTGGGTTATATTCCAGGAGTGACACTGAAACAAGCAGCTGGCTGGGCTCTGCCAGATCTCAGTGGGACAGGGCATTTCTATTGTGACCCCAGTGCCTGCCCCCAGCAAAGCCTTCTGGTTTCTCTTGGAAAGCAGCTGGCCCTGGATTTGGGACTGTGACTGAAATGAAGTGTTTCTTGTATTTTTGAGTAGAAATCAAAACTTCCCCTACCAGAGCCTTCAACTTGCCTGAGATACTGTTGAGGTTTGAGGGTGACCTTGAGGATAGGTGGCATACATGGTGAGGAAAGCCCAAGGAGGAACCAATACCCTGATGGGCACCCGGTTTCCAGCAGGTCTGGACGTACAGTGAGGATGGTCTCTCTCACGCTTGGGTTTAGTAACCTTCCCTAACGCCAGTTCCCTTCCCCAGCCCTCTAGCAAGACGAGCCCAAACTTACATGGGAGACCATGGGAGGCAGTGGAGAAGGGTTCGGGGCAACAGGTTGGGAAATATGGACCTTTCGCTGTAGCACTCACGTTCCCATATTTGTGGGGACCTGGGAGGTTTCTCCAGGAGTCCGCTGAGGACGCTTTGGCCTCACACACTGGTCGTCACAGCAGGACAAAGAAGATGCCTTCCGGGCACTTGAAGGTGCTTCCAGTGCTCCAGGCTCCGGGTTAAGGACCGGTTGGGGTGGGGGAAGGTCGGACCCTCACACCTTCTAACTCGCCATAGTCTGCCAAGAGCCGGCCTCTGCCCTCCATTCCCACACCCCTCTAGGAGCCGGGTCGAGGCAGGGCGGAGGCAAGTGCTGGACCTGTCACCGAGAGTAGCCTCTCACCGCCTTAGGGCTCGGGGGCGAAGAAGAGAGGGCACTTACCCGCCATGAGGCCGCTCAGTCCCGTCCTGGGGACCAGATGGGGCTCAGTCTCTAGGGTCTCTGCACCTCCTGCAGGAGCCCCGCGGCAGGCACTTCAGGCGCAGCGCGGAGCCGTCGATGAGTCGCGCGAACTCGGGGTTGCGGCGCTGCTGTCCTGCGGCGGCGCGGTGCGCAGCACAGTGGCTGGCGCGGGCAGGGACCCAGCGTCCCCAGGCCACAGCTCCGCCCCAGCCCGACCCTGGCAGAGGCCCAGGAGGGGCGCGGTGCGGGCGGTGAGCTCCCGGAAACCGCCCGGCTCTGGCGGGGCGGGTCCCGGGCGCCGGGGTCAGGAGTCCGCGAGGCTGGGTGGGCTGCATCACCGAGGGCAAAGCTGAAGCCTTGTCTGTCAGGGTGTGACAGAGGGCTCCACATCTGGTCCTCACACCTATTATCCTTAGCACGTGTCGTATCAGTGGCGGTGCGCTCAGGTTGACCCCACGGATCTCAGTGGAGCCCGACCTCCTAGGGCTCCAACTCGGGTCCCCCACCCGCCTGCTGTGGGAGGTGGCACAATTTAGTTTAACACTGTGCTCCCTCTCCTCGATTGGGTAATAATAGCATTCCTGGAGGATTAATGTATGTACGGGGTTCTCACAAGGGTAATTGACCCAACAGTGACGTACAATGTATGTAAAGGGCACTTAAAACAATGGCACAGCGCGTGCCAGCCACTGTTATGGTGACTCTCTGACTGAGGGGGTTGTCCCCTGATTCGCCTCCGCACTCCCAGTCCTTAATACAACAGCAAAAGCCGGGCGCGGTGGCGCACGCCTGTAATCCCAGCACTTGGGAGGCTGAGGCAGGAGGATAGCGAGTTCAAAGCCAGCCTCAGCAATTTAGCGAGGCCCTAAGCAACTCAGTGAGACCCTGTCTCTAAATAAAATACAAATAGGGCTGGGGATGTGGCTCAGTGGTGGAGTGCCCCCGGGTGGAACACCCCCCACAAAAAAAAAAAAAAAAAAAAAAAAAAAAAGCAACAGCGATTCCTATCAGACCGCTCAGCGGTCAGTTGAGTGTGGCTTTGGTCCTCCTGGACCACCTCAGGTGGAATGGGTGATAAATTGGGGTCTCCCTCACCTCACCGGAGCCTTCTGCACTCATATACAGAGGCAGTGGTCACTATCCTTTTGGAGTATGGATTTTGGGGTGAGGTGATGAGAAAGCAGGATCCCCACACTTGGCTGACCACATTCTACCCCAATCCCACACTTGCTAAGAACCAGGCAGAGGTCCGGCATTTCTCCTGTTATCCTCTCTCCTGGCACAAACTTGCCCTCAGGCTCTAGTTAGATTGACTGGAGTGTTAGGAGGGTCCCAGGACCCTGACTACTGCTTCCATGTGGGTGACCATGGGGGCCACAATGGGCACAGTATCTCCAAATTGGGGCCTGGGTTCCTTCCCAGCATCCCATCTTCATCTCGGGTGTGAGTTAAATATGTGCACTGTTTAGTTTCCTGTTGAACTGCCGTAAATGATCACAGATTTAGCAGTTTAGAACTTAAGCTTAGTGCACAGCAGCATTTTACCCAGATCCTCTGGCTACTTGTGTTTGTGGCAGAAACAGAATTGTTCCTGTACTTTCATGTTTTAACCCTCATTTTCATTTGAAAAATGGACTTGCTCATTGCTGGGAGAAGAATGTTGTAATTTTTACTTATTAAAGTTGACTCATAATATTTTTAAAGTTAAAAAAAATACTCTTAGAGTTCTGGGAGTCAGAAAGATGTCTACCTTCTGGAGGCTCTAGCAGAGAAGCTATTTCCTTACCTTTTCCAACTTCTAGAGGCTGCGTGCTAGAGCATTCCTCTATCTTCAAAGCCAAAAGCACAGCATTTTCTTTCTTTCTTTCTTTTTTTCTTTTTAGTTGTCAGTGGACTTTGTTTTTATGCGGTGCTGAGAATCAAACCCTGTGCTTCACACATACTAGGCAGGCACTCTAACACTGAGTACCACCCCAGCCCCTCCAGAAGCACAGCATTTTCTAATCTGACTCTAGGTTATTTTTATAACTGTTTGTGCCTCCCTCTATATGGGCCCTACCATACAATTCAGAATAATCTCTGCATATCAGTACCATTAAATGACTCACATCTGCAATATTCCTTTTGAGGGACTCATAGATTTTGCATACTCCTGGGTTTGGGGTATGGACATCTTTGGGGCCATTATTGTGTTGACCTGAGAGTGTCCATGCAGCACTCTGGAATGGTAGAGGTGGCTTACATTCTGCCTCCTGCTGCCTGGAGCTCTCAGTGTGTCCCATGGCTGGACTCAGGAGTTAGCAAGGCTCTCATGACCCCTTCATAGTAACTCTTCAGCAGCCTTGACCCCTCTCCCCAGCTGTCCTGCACCTGAGCCTGACTATCCCTAATGGGGTATGATACCCCATCCACTGTCTCCATGGTGGGTCCTAAGCTATGCAGGGTCTATTTTGAATGTGGGATGAGATAGTGAGTGCTTTTTGAAAAGCGAATGCCTGTTGGCCAATCAGGAAATATGAGGCCCAGAGCTGCCATTCTTTCCCCCCAGGCCCATGTTATGTCTTTTCAGGGTGCCCATTTTCCTCCCTGGGCTCTTCTCTGACTGCTAGCAGTCACCAAGCCCTGCCAGCTCTTTCTGTTCATCCATCATTACCAAACACTCATCCTGGCCTCCACCAGCCCACACCTTCAGAACTGCATCAACTTTCTCTGTACTCCTCAGATTCGATACTGAAACTTTCTACCACTATGTCCTCTAGGATCCCTCTCATCCCTCTATGATGCTCTGTGGCCAGTCTGGTTCAGCAATTCTGGAACCTCTGCCAATGAAATGGCTCCCTCTCAGCACTTCTGAAATAGTGTCCCTCCTGTCCTCCTTCCCTGTTGCTCATCTGAGGATGGAACTCCAGTAGGTCCTCTTCTATGAAATCTTTAGTCACCCACTCCTTGTCCTCCATGTTCCAACAGATACCATATTAATATGGGATTATGGGCTTGTGGCCACCACTGCACTGTACTCTTTTGGTAGACTAGCACCTCCATGTAGGCAGGGGCCATATTTTATTCAGCTGAACATTCCCAGTGTTCACCTGCAGGGTCAAGAATGTGCTGAATGGTAAAGGGCTTGTGCCTTCAGGATGATCTATCCTGGTTTCTGTTAGCATTGTCCATGTATCTAACACTTCGATGGATCATGCATTTGAGCCTGACAGGAGTTCCTGGGCCTTGTCCTGGACATTACCTGCTGGGTTCACTTATGTTGCTAGCTCTGTTTGCAAGCAACTTCTACAGCCAGTCCACCATGTTTTGGGTCTTCCTCGACTGGAAGATAGAGCAGCAGAGAACTCACCTTTCTTGTGACTCCTGATATCATGAATATTGTGTTGCAGGCTGGATCTTTTGTCACTGAACCTTATGTCAGCCTGCAGGGTCGGGATCATGCCCTTAGCTGAGGACATCAAAGAAGGTTCATGGACAACTAAGTTGTGGAGCTTGACCTGGCCACCTGGTCCCCTTATTCTTTCCTCCTCACTGACCAGCCAATGCAAGACCCCAGGAGACCATTTCCTATGTAGATGCCCATGAATCTGGCCAAGAGCCATAGGCATAGTGGCTAATCTCCCTTCCATCCAGTGTCCCACAGGGGCTCTGAGATTGGTCTGGCCTGGAGCCAACTCCACATAATAGAAGCACTTCCCAAGGCTGACTGCAGTCCTAGCCCTGCTTCCTGTTTTCTGGTTTTGCTCCTTACTGGGTTTTTGGAGCTGGGAACCTGAAGCAGACATAATTTCTCTTGTCTGTGGCCAAAAGGAAGTCATATTTCCATTGGCAAGAGCATTTCCAAGGAGAGTGGCAGGAAGTCCAAGAGTTTAAAGGCCTATAAATGCCTGCAGGTGATTAATAATTCAGTGCAGTGGATGATTCATGAGAAAGGCCACTTTTAATTAACCTTAAGAATCAGTCCCTGTTTAAGGAAGTGTCATTTCTCATCACTTAGGAACAGAGAGGCTGGCGCAGAACAAAGGCCATACTGAGAGATGTGTACAACACTGTATTTCTCACATTTATGTAAATTCCACCCTGGTCACCCCAGGTCCCTCTTTATGAGGGGGGAAATGCTCTCCCACACCAGCATTCTGTCTCTTGTTTTGCTAGGGTGGATTCAGGCTTAGTTTCCTACAGACCTTTTATGGTTTGGATCTTAAATGTCAAAGCCCACTGTGTTGAAGGCTTGGTAACCAACCTGGGGTGGTATTAGGAGATGGAGGAACTTTTTAGGACATAGGGCCTAATGGAAGGATATTAGGTCATTGGGGGTGAGCCCCTGAAGGGGATAGTGGAAACTTAACTGCTTCCTCTCTCTTTCTTTGCTTCCTGGATGCTATGAGTTGAGAAACTTTGCTCTATTATGTACTCCCTGCCATGGTGTTCTGCCTCATCAAGGCCCCCCTTAATGGAGACAACCGTGAACGGAAACTTCTGAAACTGTGAGCCAAACAAAAATTTCCTCCTTAGAAGTTGTTTGTCTCTGGTGTTTTGTCAGAGTGATGGAAAGTTGACTAATATAAACCCTTTATTTTGAGGAGCTTAGAGATGTGATCTCCTTGTTGAGTCAGAAGTACTCCTTGTTCCCTCCTCTACCATGGTGGCCCCAAATGTGCCCCATCCTATGTAGAATCACCCAGAATGTGAAGATATAGCCTCAGACTCACCCCTGGACTCACTGCTGCACTCACTTCTCTCCTGCCCTGTTCTCCCTTCTTCCTCCCCACACATGGTAGCCCTTTCCCTCTACCAGAACCAGCTTTCTGCCTTTTCTTTCCAGGGAACTACTTCCCCAGCCTTCTTTCCTGCCCACATAATCTTTATGAAGCCAATTCCATTCTTTTTCCTGTATCACTTCCTCACCTGGTTGAGGGTTGGCACATGACAAGGCCTGGCCATTCTGCCTATTTAACTCCTTGGCCAGAGTGGTAGGTTTGGGGATAGAACTGTGACCCCCAACAGGCTAGTTGGGACCAACCCTGGAATTTTTGTGGGATTTATGGGGAAGAGATACTTGGTTTTGAGTGAGAGTTGTTGAGCAGAGGAGCTGTCTGGGCTGGTTGGAGCAGAGTGTGCAGGAACATGTGTGAAACAGCTGGTACAGAAGCACAGAGCAGAAGTGGAGGCCCAAAGAGACCTGATGTGCTGTCTAAGCCCTGTGTCTTATTGTGCTGCAGTTGTCCATCCCTGGACTGTTCAATAAATGTCTTTTGTGATATCTCTAGCTAGAAAGATGTGATTTCTGCCTCTTGCAACTTAAAAGTCTTATTTACAGTAGTTCTTCTTATCCATGGTTTTGCTTTTTGAGGTTTAGTTACCTAAAGTTGTGATCTGAAAATATTAAATGGAAAATGACAGAATGAACAATTTATGAATTTTCACTTATGTGATGTTTTGAGTAGTATAATGAAATCTCATACCATTTATTCCTTCCCATCTGGGATGTGAGTTATTTGCTTGTTCAGTGTATCTATGCAGTATATGTTACCCTACAGTTAGTCACAGTAGCCCTCTTGATTATCAGACTGTCTGTTGTGGTATTGAAATACTTGTGTTCAAGTGACCCTTACACAGTGGCCTAACACGACAACAGAATGCTTATGTCAGTCACCTCACTTAATCTCATCACAAAGGCATTATGTCTTCTCATATCACAAGAAGAAAGGTGAGTAGTGTACAGTAAGATATTTTGAGAGAGAGAACATTTACATAACTTTTATTATGGCACACTGTTATTATTATTCTATTATTGGTTATTGTTGTTTATCTCTTACCATGCTTGATTTATAAGTTAAACCTTATAATAGATATGTATGGATAGGAAAAAACATAGCATATTTAGGGTTTGATTCTATATGTGGTTTCAGGTATCCGGTTTGGGTCTTGGAATGTAGGGGGGCCTTGTATAAGGATTCGCAAGGGCTGAGGATGAATGGGGGTTGGGATAGAGGTGGCAAGCTCTGTGATGCTCTTATCCCATTTTACTCTGGTGGAAAGTGGGAATGGCTGGGTGGAGGGTTGTCTAAGGCAGGATTGGGTGGGTTTGGCATTGGCTGTTCCAGCTCCAGTCTCTTGGCCACCAAAGCTGCTCCTCAGCACAGAGCAGAAGTTAGGGACTGAGGCAAGGTTTGTCTTTCTTGAATCATGGCCTTTGATCTCACAGCCATCCCAAAGATGCTGACCCCTGGGGTGGGGGCTCTTATCAATCAGGGTTGTTTCTTTCTTAGGTGATTTATTTCTGTGTCCTCTACCCACCCTGCCTCTTCATGATTGCTCTATTGCTAGCACCAGGTCCAGATATTTGTAGGGGCAGCAATGTGCTTAACTTCCAGGGGTAGGTCCAGATGGGCCAAGCTATTATGGGACTCACTCCCATCTCCCTTTACAGAGAGGGTGACCTGTGACAGTGTTTTGGCCTATGGGACATGTGAATGAATCTTCTAAGGGGCTGTCCCTGGAAAATCTAGAGAGGTGGGTGGGGCTGAGTAATAAATCAACTCTTGTTGGACACATACAGACCTGGTTGCTAAGACCTCACCTCCAGGAATCAATAATTCTTGGGACAGCTGTTTGACCAGAGTTGGTGATTCAGGAAAGACTATATTTTTGACATTTCAAGATGTTAAATTGACATTTTGCTTGAGACACTAAGAAATTAGCTATCATACTTTGAAGAGTGATGACAGACGGAGATATAGATTTTCAAAGGTGGCTGGGAGCCCGTTGGACAACTGGCCCATTATGAGGTAGAAAAGGCCAAGAATTGGAGGAGGGAAAGGATTTGTCAGATTCCTTTGGAGTTCCGTGATGTACACTCCTACCAGGAGGCAGATGGAGTAGCTACACCCTTCCCTTTAGCTCGGAGAACACTCGCTTTAACTGGACTTCTCTGAAAATTTGCTTTCTGTTTTCTGGAGTTTGGGAGACAGATAGGCTGGTGATTGATGCACATAGGCAAACATGGCTTCTGATGGGATGATGGAGAGAGATCAAGGAGAGAGCAGCTAGTGCTGCATAAAGAAACAGCTGTACTTCCTTTAATAGTGGGTCAAAAACTTATGGATCTAGCCGGGTGTGGTGGCGCACGCCTGTAATCCAAGCGACTTGGGAGGCTGAGTCAGGAGGATCGCGAGTTCAAAGCCAGCCTCAGCAACTTAGCGAGGCCCTAAGCACCTCAGTGAGACCCTGTCTCTAAATAAAATACAAAATAGGGCTGGGGATGTGGCTCAGTGGCCGAGTGTCCCTGAGTTCAATCCCTGGTTCAAAAAAAAAAAAATAAATAAATAAATAAATAAAAATCTTATGGATCTTGGGGATCAGATATACCATTTGGAGTGGCAGTGCCACTGGTCTTCATCTGGGAGATTTGTCAGGATGTGCACATTCTTTATGACCAGATAGGAGCCACATGAATAAAAGAGCTGGTGTGTGATTGTCTTAGTCTATTTCATGTTGCTGTAACAAAATACCTGAGATCAGGAACTTTGTAAAAAAAAGAGAGTTATTTGGCTTCCAGTTCTGGTTATTGGAAGCTCTAAACAGCATGACATCCATATTCTGGCAAGAGCTCTCTAGCTGTGTCACAGCATGGCAGGGAGAAGGAAAGGAAACCAACTGAGGGCAGAAGAGTCAAACTATGGGGTGATCCTGCTTATAACAACCTATTGTCTTGAGAAATAACCTAGTTACAAGAGACCTGACCCAATACCTAGAGACAACATGAATCCATTCATGAGGGTGGGGCTCCTATGCTTAATAACCTTTCTCTAGGCCCCCACCTCTTAAAGGTCCCACAACCTCAATACTGCCTCACTGGGGACCAAGCTTCCAGAATGTGAACTTCACGGGTACAAAGCACTTCCAAGCCATAGAGGCGATCATCTTACATCCTAATCAAAACATCTGGTCAGAGAATGATGGGAAGGAAGTAGAAGGTGAACTCTCTAGGGGCTAAAGAGGGAAGAGGTGGCTTCTGATTCTTTCCATTAGATCAATAAGCCCTGGAGTTTGTTTCTCTCTTCCACATGTGCAGTTTGGCTGGGCTTAGCTGGCATGAGGGAGGGTCTTCAAGAAATCTTTCAAAGTGTCCATAAGGGTGTTAAACCTTTCCCAGATACAGACAGCACAAAGTCATTTTAGGAGACCATCAGGAAAGAACTTTCTATATCTCCTTCCTTCCTCTGCTCAGGCTTTGACCTCAGGAATCTGCTCTAGGCACACTGAGGGAGGAGAGAGGATGCTGATCACAGCAATGCTCAGAGGACAGGGGTTTTCTGTGGCTGGCCCGAGCTGTGGAAGGGGAGACTTCATTCAAACAAGTACACAGATTTGACTGTTACCTGGGCCAGGCTTTCTGACAATTGCATTGAGACTGTGAGGGTAGAACACACAAGGGAAAAACATCTTTATAAACACCCTTCCATTCTAAGAACAACCTCTACGGGGAGTATAGGGCTCTCCCATATTCTCCTTCATTTCCCCAAATAGATCCTGAGATTGGAGGCAAGACCATGTTATTGGAATTTAGTGTTCAGACTGAGTTTTCATTATACTGAGTTCTCAGTTGAATGTGCGGAGCCCTTGGAGAAGGCTGCTATTTGGTTACTATCTGTGGCAGATTAAATTATTGGCCCCGAGTCCTCTCTTCGTAGTACTGGTATTGTACAGCCATAACCTACAATTGGACTTTGAGCTTGGTCATGTGACTTGCTTGGGCTATCAGAGTGTTAGCAGAGATGACATGACAAAGGCTGGACATGTGCTGTGCTTGGCTTTGCTCTCTTGTACCTTGGTTATCACCATAAGAAAAGCATGGCTCCGGGAGTGCTGGCTCCAGGCTAAAGGGAAATCTGAGAAGCAGGTCCAAATCTAACCAGGAGCCTGGAATCAATGAGTTCAGTCAATGCCAGCTCAGCCCAGGCAAACTGCACACGTGGGAGGGAGAAAAAAACTTGTATGATGAATGCCTTAGAGATTTTGTAAGCAGTGAAAGCCGAGTGAAACACTATCACTCTCTTAGTGATTGCCTTGGTGAGAATGGAGCAGTGAACTGAGCAGGGCCACAAACCCTGGCCCCAACCACACTTCAAAGTTGTGGCCCATGGTGGATGGTCTTAGCACTGCTCTTTATTGGTTGACTTTAGTCTTCTCTGGACCAGCCTTTGTGGTTGTGTGGGTGATAACATACTGAGATCTGAGTAGTAGTACTGACTCTAGGGCACAGAGAGAGGACTCAGAGAGGACGTCTGGGGTTGTCCCCAAGTGTTCTTTATCCTTCTGCTACATAAGTATCTCATGTGTTTTCTGGGAAAGCCTCTTTCTCTTCCTCTTGGGTGTGGTTGACTTCATCCTCTGCTCGTTTCAGTCTTCAAATCCTCCATAGCTCCCTTCCCCTGTTTGCAGTGATTGGTTCAGGGAAATGTAGGCATAGGAATGGACCAGGGCCAATGAGCTGCAATGCCACTTTTCCTGACAGCACTTGGTCAGAGGTCCATATCGCTCCTGAAGGTCTTGGATCTAATGAGGGATTCTAGAATGATGAGAAAAGAGCCAATCAGAGGAAAGAACCAGCAGAGTAGAGAGTGCCCAGAGAGAGGGAAACAGCTGAATCATACTATACCCGAAACTGGACTATCCCTTGATTTCATGTGAGCAAACAATTCCCATTTGTACTTGAAGTCAGTTTGAGTAGGTATCCGCTCTTTGCAGTCATAAGCTTGCATGATACAAGAGTGCCCCCATTTGCTTTGAACCTCAATAGTCCAGATTTGTAACTTAGTGTTTCTTTACCTGGCCTTGTTTTCCAAATGTATCATTCTCTTGGGTTCATGTGTGTATGTGTTTGTGTGTGTGTATATGTTGTTTATGTTTTGATGTGGTAAAAAAAAGAATATCTATATCTTTATATCTCTATATCTATCTATTATCTATCTATCTATCTATCTATCTATCTATCATCTATCATCTATCTATATTTGAACCCCTGCCCTGTTCTTTTTTATTATTCTTATTTTTAATTTTCTTTTTAGTTATTCATGACAGTAGAATCCATTTTGTTGTAATTATACAAGCATGGAATATATCTTATTCTAATTAGGACCCTATTCTTATGGATGTACACGATGGGTGGGAAAAAACATTGTGGTGTTTTTTCTCTCCTTTTATTCTTTTTTTTCTTGGTTCTAATTAGTTATACATGAGAGCAGAATGCATTTTGACTCATTGTACACAAATGGAGCACAACTTTTCATTTCTCTGGTTGTACATGATGCACATCATTTGCACAATCATACATGTACAAAGGGTAGTAATGCACAATCATACATGTACAAAGGGTAGTAATGTCTGTCTCATTCCACTCTTTCCTATCCCCATACCCCCTCTCCACCCCTCATTTCCCTCTACACAATCCATCCTTTCTCCATTCTTCCCTTATCCCCACCCCCTTTATGTATCATCATCTACTTATCAGAGAAAACATTCGGCCTTTGGTTTTTTGGGATTGGCTTATTTCACTTAGCATGATATTCTCCAGCTCCATCTATTTACCTGCAAATGCCATAATTTTATTATTCTTTATGGCTGAGTAGTATTTCATTGTGTATATATACCACGGTTTCTTTATTCATCAATTGAAGGGCATCTAGGTTGGTTCCATAAAACAACTATTGTGAAATCGAGCTGCTATAAACATTGATGTGACTGCATTACTGTAGTATGCTGATTTTAAGTTCTTTTATAAACCGAGGAGTGGGATAGCTGGGTCAAATGGTGGGTCCATTTCAAGTTTTCTAAAGAATCTCCATATTGCTTTCCAGAGTACCAGCAGCAATGCAAATATTATTCTTTTAAAGTAACCTTAATCTGTGCCAAATGCTTTAGTCACATTCTTGTATCCATTCATTATTTTTTTTAAAATTTATTTATTTATTTTTAAAATTTGAGTTGTTGGGAATTGAACTCAGGGCTTTGAATATGCGAGGCAAGTGCTCAACCACTGAGCTATACCTCCAGACTCAAAATCTCATACATTCTTTATGATCAACCTGTATAGTGATATTTTTATCAGTTATGAATTCTTTTGGCCATAACTTATAGCAAACTGACTAAATATGTCTTAAACCACAAGGAGATTTGTTACCACATTTCATTAGCTCTCAGATGCTATTGATTATGAAATATACCACTATTTTGCCTTTTTTTTACTTAAGAAAATAACACTGTCTAACTATGAAGCATTTTTTTTACTATCAAATCAGTTTTGAGAAATACTTGATTTCACAGATGTTAAAATGTGAAAAAGAATACTTTTTTTATATTTGGGGAAATGTGATGTTACTGAAGAAATCTGTTATTGGGTGACTTCATATTTGGTTTGGAAGCTCAAGCGTATCATCAGGCTCCTTGGAAAAGATGCAAATATTGAAAACATGAATATATTTAGCTGGACACATTGTTATCCTGGATAAAACTGGGGCACTGTTAGGAAGGAGTAAGGGGAGAGTTAATGAGAGTGGTTGTCAGTGTGTGTTTGGTCAGTATATTTGCTTTCTTCCTTTTAAGCAGTTGGTACAAAACAGCCCTTGTGGTTAGGCCTCGACATGTGATTTGTTTGGATCTGTGAAATGGGAACAGTAGTGGAAGTTTTAAGAGTCAGTGCATAATTCCTCACATTTTCCATCAATATGGTGATGATAAAAGATGCCAAGAGGCCTCCAGGAAGACACAGAACCTTCTTTTCAACCTATGATGGACATAAAGCACAGGTGAGAAGTAGACATTTGTTTAGTTAATCCAGTGATACCTTTCCAGTGTTTGCTATTGCAGTATAACTTTGCCTATCCTGACATAGGCAATTAGCACTGTTTGCACATGCACCTCAGGAAAGATCATGACCAGACTAGTGAGGAAGCGAGACTTGCTGGGATGGAATAGTAATGAACAGTGTCCAATTCCCTCAGAGTGAGGATTGGGCTAGTGGCCCCAAAAACAAGAACTGGGAGTTCACAGCTCTGCAGGTATTAGAGAGACCTTCCTATTTGGAGCTGCTACTGATGCCATATATTTACCTGGAACTCTGCTCCTTACCACCAATTAGTTCTTCAGTAGTGTTTCCTCCTCTTTATCAAGGCATAGAAAGACATGCAGCGAGACTCTCCTTGTTAGCCTAGCATACTTACATCCCCGCACCTACCCCCCTTTTTTTTTTGGTAATAGGGATTGAACCCAGGAATGGTGTACCACTGAGCCACATCCCCAGCCCTTTTTATTTTTCATTTTGAGACAGGGTCTTGTTAAGTTGCTAAGAGTCTTGCTAAGGTTCTAAGGCTGGCCTCAAAAAATCCTCTGCTGGGATTACAGGCACGTTGGCCTTGCTTCCTTCCTACAGTGACAGAAACTATTCCTCTTCCATCAGATGAACTCTGCATTCCCCTGGTCAGGGTGTGGGTGCCAGATGCAAATTAGGCCAATCAAATGCTTTCGTGCTGAAATTTGAAGGGCATAATCCAGACTAATTGGAGACTAATTCAAATTTATATACTTCAGTGGGGGCACCCTGAAGAGGTCACCCGTTAGGTCCATAGATCTTCACTTATACTTCTTTCTGGGCTCTCTGAAAGACCACACATCATTCAGCAACTGGTTGAGAATGTAAGTCCGTGTTGTCTTCTGTTACAGAGAGTATGTGTAGGGTGTTGGTGACATATGGTCTAATTGCATTATCTTGATCAATAATATTTTAACAATATTATTACAGGATATGTGTGGTGTTTGGCAGATTATAGATAATCATTGTTTTTGCCTTTCTATCCATTCTTGCTGCTTCTGCTGACCAAACAGTCCCGAGTGCTCCAGACTGCTCCCCTATTCTCAGACTATGTCATTGGCTAGTCCCACTTCTCCCTAGCTCCATAGCTAAGCTTGATCTCGACCCGGCCAGTCAGAGCATCACATCCCTTAGGCCACAGTGATCGGTTAAGAGCTGGAAAGTGGCCCACCTTAGTTTACTGACTTGAACCTAAATTTGCAGGCAGCTATTGGGAGTGATAATAAAAACCATAACTAATGCAGAAACTTGACATTGCTCTTAATTCCTTAAACTCTTTTCCATAGACTCAGAGCTATGAAGACATAATCCAGGAGTTGCTGAGAGCAACTATGTAGGGAGAGCCTGGCTAAAAGAGATGGAGGGCTACAACACTTAAGCCTGTGGCTCCAGCCAAACATGGGCACCCTGAACTTTTGATTTACAACAGCCAAAAAAAAAAAAAATTCTCTTGGTGCTGAAACCAATTTGATTTGGGTTTGTGACTCCTGAAGACAAAAATGAGTATTGGCTAATATAATAATTCTGTATAAGCATATGAGCTGAGAATTGAGAAACATGGCAGGAGTGAGACAGCTAGCTGCAAAGGGAAGCATGATGGATGCTTTAAGAGATGACACCTGAGCTGGGCGTGGTGGCACATGCCTGTAATCCCAGCGACTCGGGAGGCTGAGGCAGGAGGATCGCGAGTTGTTTAAAGCCAGCCTCAGGAACTTCGTGAGGCCCTAAGCAACTCAGTGAGACCCTGTCTCTAAATAAAATACAAAATAGGGCTGGGGATGTGGCTCAGTGGCTGAGTGCCCCTGGGTTCAATCCCCAGTACCAAAAAAAGAAAAAAAAGAAAAAAAAAGAGATGACACCTGAGAAAGGGGAGGGGGGGAAAGGGTAGAAGAAGGCAGGATATAGATATACATGATATATACATGTAGGTAAATATCACAACGAATCCCATTAATTAGTATAATTGTTTGTATTAATTATAATTCAACAAATAAAGATCTAAACAGGGGGGAAAAATGCCAGGAGAGGGAGCTGGGCTGGTGGCAATTCCTGGTTTCAAAGCAATGGTAATTCTGTGTCAGTAGAGGGCACTAGTGGTTGAGAGGGCAGGGCAGAGCAAAGACAGGAGGGAGCCTGTCCAGGAAGCTTCCATGGAGCTATGGATTATTTCTGGAGCTGTCCTATCCTCACACATCCTTACAACAAAGTCGCACCCCCTGCAAAAAATAAAATAAAATAAATAAATAAATAAATAAATAAATAAATAAATAAAATAAAGCTTCAGGTGGTGTCTGATATACCTTTTGAGACAGAACACTCTGGCATCCCCCTTCCACCAGGCTTCTGCAATTCTCCCAGGGTCTTCTGATAACTGTTACTGAGGCCACTTTTGATAACAAAGATCAGAAATCTAACCCAAACTAGTTTGAATCAAAAGGAAAAGAAATTTATCATCTTTCTCAATTGAAATAAGGGACAAGACTGACTATAGTCTCTACTGAATTCAAGGCTCCAGTGATGGACTCTGAATATTCTCAGTTTTTCATTCTCTGGGTCTGCTCCAGTATTGGGATTTGTGTAAAAGGTGACAGCAACTTCAGTTCCCATGTCCACTTGGGGAAAAGAGTGCATTTCTTTCTCAGGACCTCCAGAGCATTTCTTTATTGTGGATCATTTATTGGTTCTAAGTGGGACACATACTTATCCAGATAAATCTCCATGGGCAACGTGATTGGTTCAGGTCTAGTCACACATCCCTATGTGAGACCCACCCAAAGCACATGGGTGGAGAGGAGAGGGGAGGATGAGTAATCTTTAGAATATAAATTGACCTGCTGGAAGAGAGATATCAAATACAATTGACTAAGCAAGATAGAAGTTTCTTTCTCTCTCATCTGTCTGCAGGTAAGCAGCCTGGGAGACCAGGTTTTATCCTGTTTTGTTGCAATCCCCTAGGTATTGGTTATCTGTGTGGTATAAGATGTTTCACCAACATCTCCACTGCCCAGCCAGTGGCTCACTGCTTCTGGTTAAAGGCATCAGCTCTCCTTGCTTCAGCCCTGCTGGTTAGTGACTTGGCCAAATGTAGCTTCTGAGAGATTGGAAAATACAGGGTTTTTTTTTGTTTGTTTGTTTTTGTTTTGATTTCCACATCCCAAGATGAAAAAGAGGGACTCTCTAACCATAGGAGATGAAAGCCATTCAGGGGCAGTTAGCAATCTCAGTTCCAGTCTGTCCTTTGGGCCAAATGATTACATCCTTTCTGATGCACAGAATGTCCTCTTCTTGGGGGAGACAACCCCAAAGTTCAATCCAGGGCTTGCATCCTGCTCCATACCTAGGATCTGGGTAGTGACAGCCTGTCCCATCAGGCCTGCATGTGGTTCTTCATGGGGAGCACCCTTAAAGTTGCATACAGGCTATGTGTCCCATCACACCCATATAAAATTGTGAGACTAGGATAACCACACTGGGAACCCCCACCCAGCTGGAAAAGCAGGAGTTGTCAGATTCTGGTGGGCAGTAACTGTAGGTTCCCAGGCAATGGAGCAAACTCCTTGGATGACAGCCCTTCTCTTCAGGACTTTCCCTTGGGAGTAGACTTCCTTGTGCCTGTGGTTCCCTCTTTGTTCTCTATTTCCTGTAGCGACATCTGAAGTGGGCATAAAAGTGGGTACCCCTCTTAGGGCTACACAGCTTTTGCTCATACTGGCCAAACTCATAGTGTCTTTGCTAATACATGTCCCTCAAAATCTCAGTTGACTTTCTGGCATTTGCTTCTAGTCATTCTTATGGGCAAGTAGCAGTATTTAAGCCTAAAAATGGCAATGATTTATCAGCCTGTATGTTCTATGTATTCACCTCCCTCTCAACTTGAGATCAACCAAAATCCTCACCTTGGATTGGAAGGCAACATCCTTAATCTGGTCTTTGCCACTGAAGTGGCAGTCATGGAAGGCTAGAATCTTTAATCAAAAGGGCTTGAGAAAGGCTAGGGTCCACAGCCTTGTCTCCTGCTAATATGACTTCTCCAGAAGCCTTTGTGTATCTGCCTCAGTTTTTTGTATAGAAGAGGTAGACTTTTTCTCTATCCTAAAAACCTTTTCAACTTAGGTGTAGCCCATGGGTGGACAGCTTCTCTCAGCACTGTGGTATTCTCTCCTATCCTGCCTGCCTATTGGCCAGTTTTGTCCACATTCTTCTGGCTTGTGCAGGACATTGTAGAGAGTGGCAAGAAGCATCCAGCAAACACCACATTTTAAAATTTCCACCCATTTCCCTCAGAGCTAAAGCTGAGTTTCCAACATGTTGCAGGAATTGGTTTATCATCTATGGTGGCAAGGCATAACAGGGGTCTCCAAATTTCCAGCCTGCCATATGTATGCAATAGAATATATTTTTAGTATTGTTACCTATGGCAACAAGAGACATTATATATATCTTTCAGGAATATAATTCTGTATTAATTAGTGTAGGTCTTCCTTCTTTGAGAGAGCTCCTTACCCCAATTAGTGTCATGAATAGGGTAGAGGTTAATTTCTGTTTTATTTAAAATGTGGTTGTACATATTCCAGGACTGATAGACTACCATCCTGTGTTGGGACACAGGCTCCTTCTATCTCGTGCTCTCACATCGATAGGGTTCTGTCCTTGGCTGTATGGTACAAACTGGTTTTTTTTTTTTTTTTTTTTTTTTTTGTGGTGCTGGGGATTGAACCCAGGTCCTTGTGCTTTGCAAGGCAAGCACTCTACCCATTGAGCTATATCCCCAGCCCCTGGTACAAGCTGATTTAACATCATGACTTCATTCCAACCAGGGGAGAGGAATAGGAGCAGGGCATATTCCTTTTGAAGGCACAACCAAGAAACTGCATTCATCACTCTTGCTAACCACTCACTGGTCATAACCTAGCCCTATGGAACTATGCCTGAGAAGTGTGGTCAATATTCTGGACAGTCATATTCTTAGCTAGAGAAGTTCTAATACTATATAAGGGGGAAGTATATATTGGGGGACAACTAGCAGACTCAATTTTGGCGTGTTCTCTAAATGAAATGGGGGGCTGGATTGTGGGGACCTAAAAAACAATAGGTGTCTACTACAAGGCCTGTCCTTTGTGTGCCCAGTCCTTTCTGTTTCCTTCCATTGCTGTGACCTAATTGTCATTTAAGTGTCTGTCATCATCTTTCCTGAACCCCCATCATGCTGGAGTTAGGGCACCTCTAATTCATTCTGTTGTCAGTTCATAGTCTAGAACTGGCACTTATTAAAGACTAGGGAAGATATTTGTGGAATTGAACTGAGGTGGTAATAGGTATTCATGGTAACCTACCATTAATTCATAATCAATCCATCCATCCAGCATCTATTATATGCCAGAGCCTGGGGAGTTGGTGTCTTTTCATCAGATAAAAAGACACAGCCTTTCCATTCATGAAGCTCATGGCTAGAGGGATCTCCTGTGCTCCAGGGATATATTTGTCTGAAAAACCAGTACTGTTCAACTTAGTCAAAGTTCTTTTCCTTGGCCATTGACAACATTCTGACACAATCTAGCTTTTAGTGTCTCTTCTAGGACTACCATAGATGCAGTCCCCAGTGGTCATCTGTGCTTTGGGCCAGCTCAGTGTCACTTACCCTTAGTCTGGCAACAGCATGTTGCCCTTCATTTGAGGAACAACTATTCCCCACTCTCTGTGACCCTGTTGGGGCTGTTGGTAACAGTGCAGTGCCTCTGCCCTCCTCCTGGAAACAGAGGATGTGACAGACTGGCCATTTGAAGAGCTCTCTCCCTCCAAAGCAGAATTTTCAAGCTGGGCTAATAAGATTTAATTTGTGAAATTTTAGATCCCAAGAGGTAAAGATGCAGATTTACATTAGGGCTGACAGCAACTTTCTTTACCAAGAAGGGAAGACTATATTCCCTTGGTACTACCCCCATCATATCTTCTTGTCCCCTATTACAGAAAGAAGCCACCTGCCTGTCCTCTTATGTAACTCGTTCTGGATCTCAGCTCACTGTGGACCTTAATGCTAGCTGTAATTCCATTCCTCTATTTCCATCCACTTCTCTCCATGGGTCTGCCTTGTCAGCGATCAAATATACTCAATTTGGCATAATGCACAGTGGATATTTATCTGTTTCTGGTCACCCAACCTCCATTCCTACTACTGGGGAAGCAGGAACCATTGAGTACAGTCTTGGTGGGTCAGTGGGTGCTCTGAGAGAGGCATTTGGGCAAGGAACTGGAATCCATACTTCTGTGATGGTGATGGGATGAGACTGTGGAGTCACTTGGTTCCTTTCTTGCAGAACTGAGACTGGCTCTCCAACATCAGCTTCCATTCTTCAGTCTTCCAATACACTCCCTTTTGCTTAACTTATTCAAAGTTATTTTCTGTTGCTGAAGGCAAGGTAATACTCAGCTTCTTAAAAAGCAAACAGAAAGACAACAACAAAGCCAACTAAAAACAAAATACGTCATTTGACCCCAGACCTCTTCCCAAATGATACCTTTTTTTCTTCTTCTCTCCTTTATGGTTGTATTTAAGAGTTGTCTAGGCAAGAACCACCTCTGAGTTTCTCCTCCAAATCATCCCTTGACCCACTCCAGGCGCTTCTGCCTCCATCACCTTACTGAAGCTGTATGTTCTAGATGTTCTGGGTCACCACAATGTCCCTATTTCCCTCTGTCCTTTCTCATTGCTTCTTCTCAGTCCTTGCCACCTGGTTTCTCACAGCTGACTCCTAAGCCCTCCTCTTACTCTGTTCTTCTCCTGAGGATCTCATTCACACTTGGGACTCTAGGGACTGCCCATGTGCCCATGATGCCCAGACTTCCCGGGAAACTCCAGTCCTGTGACTGCAACTTGCTTCTCCTATGGTGTCTCCAACATCCTAGTGTGCCCCCACTGAGCTCCTGAGTTCTGAGTGCATCCCACATTTACTCCTGTTCTGTTAAGGTCAGCAAATGGCCCTTGGCCAGTGTGATCCTCAAGCCAGGGCTGCCTCTCTCTACTAAAGCAATCTACAAAGCCCCATCTCCCCCACCCCCATTCCACAGTCTTAGCTTGTACCTCTAGAACCTGACAAGGAGGGGTTTGGCAAATATTTGATCAAATGTCTGATATCAGTGAGTACACGCCACAGAACACTTTCACAACCACTATCTACCCCCTCTGAAATAGGTAGGTAGGTATAATTACTACAGATGAAGAAACCGATGTCCAGAGAGATGAACAAATTTGCTTGGGTGTGGGACAGCAGGGCCAGTGAATACAAGGAAGAGTTGGCATTGCAATTCACATTCCAGTCTCCATCCTGAGCTCTCCCTGGGCAGCTGCCTCAGCCAGGGAAGCCTCTTTGCCAAGCCACAAATGTAAGAAGGGGACCAGTGGGCCAAGGACCCAAGCGCCCAAGGCCAAGGTAATGCTTGGAGACCCTGGTGGCACAGTTCAGCCAGACTGTGTCTATGGTTATTCAGTCTGGCAGATATCTGCTAGACCCAACCCCAACCAGGCTTCCTTGATGCATGTGCAGTGAAGGAGGGTTCTGAGGATGCCCTGGGAGCTGTGAAACCCATGTTTGAGATGTGGGTCTGGCAACAACTTTCAATGTAGTCACACATACCTAATTTCTTCTTGGGGCTCAGTGGTCTTCTCCAAAAAGGCAGTATGACCATTCCTAAGTAATTTTCCCAAGATATGGAAAAAGGGGTCCTATTCCTGGGCAGGGGCAGAAGCAGGTAGTGATCCTAAAAACAAATCCCCCATTGGCCCCCTTGGATAGGATCCCCCAGATTGTGTGGGGTAGGGACATGACAGCGTGGGGCCTCCACTTGGACATCCTGTTGGTCAATATGCTCAGATCCCCAAAGCAGCTTTCTTCCAGAATCTGAAAGTGCTCTGAGGTCCCACTGGAAAGGGCTAAATAGGGCAGTCTGAGTCTCTCTGAACAGACTGAGTTCTACCAAAACTGGTGGAAGAGCAGAGAGGGTATAGATCTCCAAAACTGCATGAGGTGCAGACCCCTCATACAAGAACTGGACAAGCAAGTTGAGGTTCCTGAGGCTGGTGTCAACAAAGGAGACTGATACTGGGACCCAGTTAGCTTCAACTGGGGCTCTGGGTTTGGGTGCAGGAACTCCTTGAGGCTGGAAAGGCCTGTGGCAGGCTTTGGCTGTGTGGCTTTGCCTGGGGAATATCTAGGGAAAGGAATGAGGCTCCCAGGCACTAGGGGCCCCAGGAGATCTCAGGGACTGGATGAGAGGGATGGACAGGGAGTGAGGGAGGGTGTTTAGGGCAACCTAGAGTTGTAGGGAAAGAATGTGGAATTGGGTGGGATCTGCTCTTTCTTCACAGTCATTGTTGGGGTTTGTGAGGCAGGCTAAGAGACTGCAGGCCTCAAATTAGGTTGGGCAAGTGGCAAAGGTGGGTACAGGGATGTGGGTATAGAAAAGGGTGATAGAATATTGGCCTCGAGGGACGTGGCTGAGGACACAACCTTGGGGAAGGAGTCTATAAAGTTGGGGAGTCTATGAAGTTGTGGGGAGGGAGGCAGGGGGACTCTGGGGAGTAGGCAGAGCACAAAGAAATGGGGTCAGGTTTGGGGACCACTAAGGTAAAGATCAGAGGATGGAACTGTGGGATCCAGGGATTGGCGAGTGGATGCAGGGCCAGGAGAGCTGGAGTTAGTGGCGATAGGTTCGGGTATGGGGCGGTGAGTGCAGACCCTAGATAAAGGAGGTCTCAAGAGAGTGTTGAAATTAGAGAATTGTGAGAGGTGGGGCCGGGATGACAAAGGATATGGGGGCGGGGCCATGAGAAAGGGGGTCCACCCGGGCTGTGAACCTCGGGCCATAGAGGCGCGAAGGGAGCCAGATTGAGCCTGCAGAGAGATGGACTGGAAGATTGTGAGGACTTCAATCCTTACAGGCTTGGGGGACAGTGGGGGGTCGGGACAGGAAGGTGGGTGTCTTGTGGGTTTGTGGGGCAAGCCTGAACGCAGGGGTTCGTCCTGGGGGCGAGGCTGAGAAGACAGCAGGGTGAGACGCGGCGGTGGGCAGGGATCCGGAGGGAGGACCCGCGTTCGCGGGGCGGGGCCAGGGGTAGTGGGGGCGGGGCCGGGGAGGGGGCGGGGCCGGGACGCAGACGCGGGCGGCGGAGCGCGGGGGCGGGCCCAGGTGAGCAGGGCCACCGCCCCCTGCGCCCTCCCCGGGGCCCGGGTGCGGGTCGCCCGGGTGGACCCCTTCCCAGCGCTGGCTCCGCCGCCCGCCGGACCTAGGCGGACGGAGTCTGGGGTCCAGGTCGAGTCCCGGGCTGGTCCCGGCTCCATCTTGCGCCGCTGCGCCGGGCACCTGTGGCGGTCGCAGGAGCAGCGCTTCCGCCGGCCTGCGGGGCCCCGGGCGGGCGAGAGGGTGAGAGGCCGGTTCATTGCGTGCCCATAGGGGTTAGCTGGGGGAGGGGGCGCGGATTGGCTGCGCCTCTCACTTCCTGGGCCCCAGAACCCACTCCTTACCTCTGCGTGCACTCAGACCCTTCGCATCCTGGTCCCCGCGTAAAGCTCAGCGTCCCCTGTAGCCGCATCCCTCCCGGTATCTCGCTTTTCTTTGCCCCATTCCATTTCCTTTTCTTCGATGTCTTCTTTGCCCAGCTTCCCATTTTTCCTTACTCTGCCCAGGACCTGGCTCCTATGGTTCCTTCCCTCGTCCCTTCCCTTTCTCTTTTATCCCCATCCCCCACCCTGCCCTTCTCCACTGCGAACATCCGTTCCCCCACCTTTCTTGCCCCTTCTCCTGCCTTGCGTCCCTGCCCGTTAGCCCACCGGCCCATCTCCCTTCAGTCTCTGCCTTTGTTCTGGGAAGGTATGTAGTTTGGGCTATGTTGAGGCCCTTTACCGTAAGAATCTCTGTGGATTTTGTTCGTGAGGGTCGGGGAAGGGAGCTGGATGAGGTTGCGTGTGTGGTGTGTTCAGGCCTTTGGCTCCGCAGCAGGGGCAGCCTGGGCTTGGTGTGCTGAGTGCAGCAGCATCCGTGCAGCAGTGTGGACGCTATTTCCTGTAGGTTTGCACGGCAAACGGGCCTGTGCCTTGGCCTCTGGTGTGTCAACGGTGGGCGTGTGCGGTTGAATGTGCAAGTAGGAACACGCTGCTTCTAGGCTGGCGTGACTGGGCCATGAGGCTCATCCTCTTCACCCAGTGTCTCCCCAAAGGTGGACAAATCCTCCCCCGGGGAGGAAGCTCTGGGGCTATTGGAGGCCTGGATCTCTCTGGTGAGCAGAGTGGCACCACGGTTACTCTAGAATCCTTTCTTGGCACTGCTTGTTACCTGTGGTATGTTGCTTTTAAGGCATCGTCATCCTCTGTGATGGGCAGGTTTTGTCCCTTCAAACACTCCTTTTCTGGAGTGCTCCCTGCTGCATTGCCCAGTTTTGGCCCACTGTGTTTCTGTCAGAGGTGTTCCCTCTGGGAGGTGTTAAACCACCTGCAGGAGGTTGCCACACCCCCATTCGGCATTGAGGGATTTGTGGAGTGTATATCCTTACCTGGTGTCTGAGAGTAAGTTCCATTTTTAACATGTTACCAGTTTTTCCTCCTGACCTTGTGGGATTGTTTTTCCCATTGTGGTCTTGCTGGACACAGAAGTCATCATCCAAATGCCAGCTGTTTAACAAGGGGACTTTACAAGCATATTACAG
>JAJEJO010001802.1:0-23870 GCA_020662805.1 Glaucomys volans
TTGGTCTTGCTCCCTTCAGTATAGAACAATAGTTTGACATTTTTAAGAAGGAAAGTGTCCTAGTCTTTTGACACAATTTAAAACAGAACAAAGATTTATATACATTTTTCATGCCATCATTTAACATGGGATCAACAAAGGGTCCAATAGTAAACTTTGGGATATGAAGGTCACAAGGTCTCTGTCACTATTTATCTCTCCACTGAAGCCATAACATATAACAAATACGCATGTCTGTTTCCAATAAAACTTTACTTACAAAATAAGCAGTTGGTTATATTTAGCCTATGGGATTTCAGTCTGTGTGCCAACTCCAGTTTTAGCAGGTATGGTAGAAGAATGGAGGAAAAGCTGTATTACTTATATTGTCAACTAAAATTCCTAACGACTTGTAGTAGTTCCTGTTTAGGTTATAATGTGTATTCTTTGAGCATTCTGCTAACACTGCTAAGCTACAGCAAAATTTTAGTTTTTCAAATCAGGGAACAAATATCTGATTGCTTGCTATGTACACGACAAAGACCTACTCAGTTCTTCAAAGTTCTATAGGAATTTTAAAAGAGCATAACATCATGAGGCACATAATATGAGGTTCTTTAAAAAGAAGACTGAAAATATTGTTATATGTACCTGTGAATTACTGAAATTCTTCTCTGATTTTAACTGTCACACATAAGAATAAACTGGAAAAATTTAATGTCATTATAACTCTATTTATAGAGATTTTAAATTTCCTTATTTTTAATTGACATGTTTTACACATTTCTGGGGTATGGTGTGACATTTCAATAAATGTATACGGTGTGTAATGATCAATTCGAGGTAATTAGCATATCCATTGCATCAATCATTTACCATTTCTTTGTGTTGGGAACATTCAAAATCCTTCCTACTAGCTATTTTGAAATGTATAATTACTTGTTGTCATCCATGGTTTTCTACTGTGTTACAGAATACTAGAGGCTAATGCTCCTATCCAAATGCTCCTCTTTACCTGTTAAGCATCTTCTCTTCATCTCTCCTTCCTACATACTCTTAGTGTAGGAAGCCTCTGGTAACCACTATTCTACTCTTACTTTCAAGGGATCAACTTTTTAGGTTAGACATGTAAATGAGAATATGCTTTGTTTGACTTTCTGTGACTGATTTATTTCACTTAACATAATGTCCTCCAGTTCAACCCATGTTGCTGCAAATGACAGAATTTCATTCTTTTGTAGCTAAATAATATCCCACTGTGTGTGTGTGTGTATACGCTGCAGCTTCTTTTTTATTGGTGCATTACAGTTTTACATAATAGTGGGATTCATACATACCACATTTTCTTTACCAATTTACCCACTGGTGGGCATTTGGGTTGTTTCCATGCCTTGGCAATAGTGCTATAAGAGACACAGGAGTGCAGATATCTCTTCAACATACTGATTACATTCCCTTTGGATACATACCCACAAGTAGAATTGATGGATCAAATGGAAATTCTATTTCTAGTTTTTTGAGGACCCTCCATATTATTTCCATGCTGGTTACACTAATTTACCTTCCTACCAACAGCATAAGAGAGCCCTCCTTTCTTATTTATGGAGCTTTTTAAAATGAAAACATTTTGCCTGCTAATTGGCTAAAAGTCAAGGCAAACAGATTTTCTTCTGCTTAAAAACTGAAGTGTCCACTCTCTAGTTCTGCTTTGCCAAAAAAAATAAATATGTATGTATATGCGTGTGTATATATCTATATATATGTGTGGATGTATATATATATATATAATGTGTGTGTATATGAACACAGTTCTTGGTATTTTAACACACATATCATAAATTTTGAAATTTTTCTACTTTGCCAGTATAACTAGAATCTAGTTTTTTTCACAAAAGCAATTACATATAATCTATACCACCCCCAAAATGTAACTTTTCTCATTTTGAAGTCCATTTGGTCCAATAGTTAGATGCATAATCTTATTCCCTCTCCTTTTCACAGAAAAAAAAATTTCAAATGCCAGTATTTCATTCATCTTACTTGTGCAAGAGCTAAGGTGGCAACAGACATTACTTGGAATAGACTACATTTCTATTAAGGGAAAAAAAAAATGTTTTAGATATCTTACAATTCCTATAATACACCCAAATACCAAGTGGTCTAAGAAGATTGCTTCAGTCTTGCTGCATTTTAGCTACAGCTACTTATGCATTTCTATGAAATCTAAAAATATAAACATAAAACATGCACATGCACACAAGATGTATGTTAAGTTGAGCATCACTAATCTGAGAATCCAAAATGCTCTGAATTCTGAAACTTATTGAGTACCATGTCAGTGCTCTAAAGTTTTAGAGCATTCAGATTTCAGATTTTCAAATTAGGGATGTTCAACCAGTGAAGTCTATGCAAATATTTCAAAGTCAAAAAGCTCTTAAATCTGAAACATTTCTGGGTCCAAAAACTTCAGATAAGAAATACTCAATCCTTTAAGAAACCTTATAAGAATGAAAGAAACAATGCTATGTTCATGAGTAAAGGCAGAAGATAAAAGCACAGTGACATTTTCAAAGCTACATCTGGGCCACAAAGCCAGTATATATTTAGCAGCTCCTCTGTGAAAGTATCATTAGGTGCACGATGACTAACAATTGCTAGATTTATCTCTCAAAAATGAACAGCTCAAATTGTCTTTAAAAGCATGTCAAGACAGTCTAGTTCACCAACAATGAAAGAGCCAAGTGTCAGGTGGTCTTTAGGAAACATACTTAACAGAACTGAGGTCAGTCACAGTTTTATACAAAGTGGGGATTGATGATTTGATTATATGGCACCTGAGAAAAGTCAATACTTCTCTGAGTTTTGCTCTCCATGGTGTTACTGATTACAAAGCCTTAAGAATTGCACTTTACAGGTTTCTATGTGGACACATTAAAAAAGAAGGGATGGAATAGATGAGCAGAAATGTCAAATCCAAACAAAAAAGAAAAAACGGAACTAAATGAGGTCTACCTGAGTATGTGTGTGTGTGTGTGTGTGTGTGTGTATGTACATTTGTTCTTAAAATTCTAAAACTGCCATCTACAGATTCACACAGTTACAAATGCTATGTGAAAGTGATCTGATATGAAATGATATATCTTTAAGATATGCAAAAGCTTTTGTTTTAGTTTTCTGCAACCAGTCTTATTAAAACTAAGATAAAATTATTTGAAGAAAATGCCTGAAGTCAGCAAAGGATATACTTAAAAATTACTCATTATCAAATAATCTACAAAACCTACATTAAGGGAATTAATTATATGTATTACTTACAGTCCTTTGGCCTCATTTGTTTCTATCAGCAGTAGCTGCTCAAGATTTGAGATACTCTTTTACAAAGCTAACATTTCATATAAATAGCTTTCTGTTTTCCATTACTTATCCATAGACTCAGCCTTTAATGTAGTATCTAGAATTTTTGTTTTTACCAGCTACTTACCATTTAACCCACAAAATACTATAAGCAAATGTGTAAAGGGGTAGAAATTAGTTTACCTATTACCTTTCATAAATAACATCCAAGCATTTTAACAGCCTATGGCAAAATGGACACCTCACTCAAAGACTGGTTTTTCTTTTCAGAACACTAAGGGCAGACCCCAACTGCAGAACTTAATTCAAAGGGCTATTTGTGGTTGAACTAAGAGCTTGCCACTTCCTGAAGTTCCTCACTACCCTAATGCCAAAAGACCTTTATCTCCATTCCCATTTCAATTTCCTGGCCTAGGCTCTAACCTTGTGTTATGGTTTAGATATGAGGTGTCCCCCCAAAAGCTCACGTGAGATAGTGCAAGAGGGTTCCAAGAAGAAATGATTGGGTTGTAAGAGTGTTAAGCCAATCAGTGATTTAATCCCCGATAGGGAATAACTGAGTGCTAACTGAAGTGGTAGGGTGTGGCTAAAGGTGGTGGGAATTGGGTATGGCTTTGGATATATATTTGTATCTGGAGATATACTCTCTCTCTGTTTCCTGATGATAAGAGCTGCTTCCCTCTGCCACACTCTTCTGCCATGATGTTCTGCCTCACCTCAAGCCCTGAGGAACGGAGTCAGCCTTCTATGGACTAAGACCTCTGAAACTGTGGGCCCCCCAAATAAACTTTTCTTCCTCTATAATTGTGCAGATCAGATCATTTAGTCAGACCAGCGAAAAAGCTGACTAAAACAGCTGACAATGCTCTAAAACTGAACAATAACAATTACTTCACCAACAAAGGAGACAGCAATGGTATATTAACAAATGAAAAGATATTCAACAGCATTAGTCATTAATTAGGGAAATGTACATTAAAGTTATTATAAGACACCTGCATGATCACATATACCTATTAGAATAGCTCTAATAAAAATATTGATAATGCTAAGTGTTGGTAGGAATGCAGGGCAACTGGGACTCCCATATTGTCAGTATATATGTAAAATGATTTATCCACTCCAGAAACCAGCTTGACAGTTTCTTATAAAGCTAAACACCCACGTGGCATATCACTGAACCATTTTATTTTCAGTATTTGCCTTGAGAAATAAATTCTAATGTTCACACAAAAACCTGTATATGAATGTTCAAGGCAGTTCTATTCATGATAGCCCCAAACTAGAAACAACCCACATGTCCTTTAATGAGAATACAAATACACACACCTACACAGTCATAAATGCACAAAGTAGAAAGCTACTCAGTAAAGAAAAACAAACTACTGATAGACTATTGGATGAAGAATTATGCTAAGTTTATAAAACATTCATAAAAAATTACAGACTACCATGATAAAATATCACAAACTGGGTAGCTAAAACAACACAGTGTGGGAGGCAGCTAATGTCACGACTGAGGTGACAGGTTTGGTTTCTTCTGAGGCCTCTCTAGTGGGCTTCTGCAATAGACTATATGCCCCTGCAAAATTTCTGTGATACAATCCTAATCCCAAGATGCTGGCTCGCATTAGAAGGTAAAGCGTTTTGGAGGTAACTAGGTCATGAGCATGAATAGGGTCTGTGCTCTTAAAGATCCCAGAGACAGCCCTCACCCCTTCAACCAATTGGACACAGTAAGAAGGCCCTGCCTGAAACTGAAAACAGGCCCTCACCCAACACCAAATCTGCTGGCACCTGACCATGGATTTCCCAGACTCCAAAGTTGTCTATAAGCTACCCAACTTATGAGATTTTTTGTTACAGCAGCCCAAATAGACTAAGATACTTGCATTCTCATTATGACCTCATATGGCCTTTCCTTGGAGCATGCACCCCTGGTGTGTCTCTGGGTCTCCTGTTTCTTCTTCTTATAGGAAAAATAATTTGATTGGATTAGGGACCACTCCTAACAACCTCATTGTAACTTAATCAATTCTTTAAATTTCTTGTTTCTTGTTTTATTTTTATTGGTACATTTTCATTATACAGATATGGGTTTCATTGTGGAACATTCACACATACACAATACACATACAATACACAATTCTGCCAATGTTACACAATACAATACACATACAATACACAATTTGATCAATTTCCCTCTCCAACACCTCTCACCCTTCCCTCCCCCCTTCCCCAATCCCACACAATGTATTTATCTCTCAACTATGCTGATGTTAATGATCTTGGATAAATACCAAGGAGTGGTATAGCTAGGTCATATGGTAGTTCTGCTTTTGCTTTCTTAGGAACCTCCACACTAATTTTCACAGAGGCTGTATCAATTTCTATTCCCACTGACATATAAGGGCTCATTCCCCTCCATTCTCCACATCTTTGCCAGCGTATATTGTTTGTATTTTTGATGACTGTAAAGTCTATTTCTAAACAGTCACATTATGGAGAAGTGAATGCTAGAAATTTAACATATGGATTTGGGGGATCACATTCAGACCATAACAGTGACAAAAACTCTCTCTTTGGCCAAGCTTCAGTAGGGTTCCCTGAGTTATCTTCCTGGCTAGGACCCAATCTTGGGCTCTGTCCTGGGTCCACTTAATCCAATTAAGCAAGACTCCTATGCTAAGTCAGTTCATGAAAATCTCCTGCCATCAGCGTCTTAGCACCATGAACTGCCTTTAGCATGAATCCTCTTGAGTTGGTCTAGAAAGAGTTTCGCCAGCCTTGATGTTTTCCCTTACAAATTTTCCATCCACTGAAGACACACTTACCCTGCTCCTTGGCTATAAATCTCCACTTGTCATGATTAGATTCAGAGTTGAGACTAATCTCTCCTACTGCAAAATCCCAGTGTAGTAGCAGCTCTGAATAAAGTCTGCCTTGTGCCTTTGGAAAGTGACTGAATTTTTTTTCTTTAACAGTATGATTCCATTTATACAATATACTTGATATGACAAAATTACAGTGATGGAAAATAGATTAATGACTGCTAGGGTTGAAAAGAGGGTATTACTACAAAGGAAAAGCATAGACAAACTTCTTTTAAGTAATAGAAAAGTTCTATATCTTGATTGTGGGGGTGGTTACAAGTATTGCTGCATATGTAAAACATACAAAGAATACATATAAAAATGGGTGAAATCTGAAATAAGGTACATAGTTAACAATAGCACTAAGGTTATGTAAGATGCTATTGAGGAAAGCTGAATAAATGGTACAATGGAAACTTTCTGTACCACTTGCAATTTCTATGTGAGTCTAATATCATTTCTAAATAAAAAGTCAGAAAAATATCTTCATAGTTCACAGAATGGGTGGGGGGGCTTAGAGAAGCATATTTAGAGGCTATGCTGCCAAGCACAGTTCTCTCCCTCCAGCCAAGCACCAAAATAAGACAATTATTATATTAGGATGTCTCCAAACACTCATATACTTGTGGGTATGCAATACTTGGGAGTATGCTGCCAAAAGGTTGCGAAAACCTGAATAGGTGGACATAGTACAAAGCATTTCAGAATCAATGTTTCAGGCAAAGATTATCAACAGTTTTATTTTTCTTTCTTCAGAGTATCATTACATGAGGATCTGAATAACTCACCTTAAAATATATAGGCCTCAATTTAAAATGCAATTTCACACTAATTTCTGTTTGTTAATTTTATTCTCCCTAGATTTAATTTTGAAAATAATAAAGTAAGACAGAAGGAAAAAGTAACAACTTTACATTCTGATACTGATTCATGTTCAATTTATTGGAGAATTGCCTCAAAAAATGATTTTACTTCAACAATAAGTCCATAACAAGCTTAACACATTTCTTGAATGTTTAGAAAAAAATTAAGCTACTTTCCAGGGTATAAATAAACCTTCGATTTTTTTAAAGAAAAAAAAATCTAAATGCCTAAAATTAAGCCACATGCCTATTATAATACTTATTTTTTAAAGTTCATTTTTAATCTAACTTCTCTCCTTTCTAAATGTAGCCACAGGATTCCTATAGTTCCCTTAGGAAATAATCACTATCTGAGTTTTCCACCCAAATTTAAATTAATTTGAAACAGCTTGAAACTTTCAGTTAATCTTTGAAGTTTCATCTATAAGAATAAGGTCCAAATTTATAGTATTCTTATTTTAAGAAAAAGCAGCATTACAATACATAAATCATGATTAAAGGATCCAGGAATTTTGACTTCTGAACTGACCAATTTTCTGTCATTGCAGTAAGTCTTTCTAACAGGTCACTTAATTCATTATCTTTAACATGTTCATACAGTACAACTTAGTTCCATTTATAAATAAGCCACAAACCTGCCAAAACTTATGATTATGATAAAAACAACTGATATAAATTCGCTATTCAATGAGATTGAGAACTAAGTAAAACAATTAAAATACAATTCTGGAAAACTTTATAGCTTAAAATAAAATCTAGGGAACAGTTCTGGACTCCCAAAATCTCATTAAATACTTAGAAAATTTGGGAAAGTAAGAAAACTTAGTGCATAAGAACTAAGGCTGAAAGAATCTTGGAGGAATCTAAACAAATTGTTTTACTATTTATGCCAGTTTGTGCCAGGGTGATACAGAAGTTCATTCCATTTTCTAGATGATTCACTTCCAGCCCAGGAGAAGGGAACTCAGGCAGGCAGCTATTTTCAGAAGAGCAGAACAGGAATGGGCCATGTTTTCAGTCAAGTTCTACAAGCATATTCTACGTCACATGCAGAAATTCACTGCTTTTTAAGGAATTAGATATAAAATAAAGTAAGATTCTATTATGGGTTTGGATTTAACAAAAACCTAGCCATTTTTTTCAAGAAATTTCCATGTCAAAAATACCGAAAATACACATTTCTACATTAGCCATGTAGGAGAAAACTCAAACTTTTTTTGAAAATCAGAATGTTTTTACCTATTCCCCTATTGATGACATTTCAGTTGCTTCCAGTTTGGGATTACTATGAATACAGCTATTATGAATTTTGATGAACAATTCTAGGAATAGATATGTTTCCATTTGTTTTGGGTAAATATCTAAGAATAGGACTATTGCATCATATGGTAAGTATATATTGAAATTTGGGTGGGGATATGAAGGATGGTAGAATGAGACAGGCACCATTACCCTGTGTACATGTATGATTACACAAATGGTGTGAGTCTACATCGTGTACAACCACAGAAATGAAAAGTTGTACCCTATTTGTGTACAATGAATCAAAACGCAGTCTGTAAAAATAAAAAAATAAAAAATTTAAATTAAAAAGACAATGTCAAGTTATTTTGAAAAGTGGCTACACAATTCTACACCTCCAGCAGCAATCCATGAGAGTACAACTTGGTGGCCAGCACTTGTCAAGAGTTTTGTTTTATTTGTTTGTTTGCTTGTTTTAATTTTGGTCAATCTAAGTGTAGAATTGTATCTCACTCATGGTTTTAATTTGCATTTCTGTGATGACTAATCATGCTGAGAATCTTTTTTACAAACTTAAAGGCACTAGCATGCCTTTCTAAAATATCTGTTCAAATCTCTTCCTTCTTGGCATATTTGTATAATAAAACACTACTCAAATAAAAAAGGACAAGACACAACAAAAAATGAACATATAGACATCTGGCTAAGGAAAAAAATCTAGACACAAAAATGTACGTAGTGTATAACTCTGTTTATATAAATCCTTAAAATAGGCAAAACCAATCTTTAATATTAAAAATCACCCAGGGGTTACTGTTGACAGAGTTGAAGAAGGGATGATTATAAAGAACACAAGGTTACTTTTGGAAAAGACGGAAATGTTCTATGTCTTGTTTTGTCTAATAGTTATATAAAGTGTATACTTTTGCCAAATATATAGACCTGTGTTATTTAAAATCTGCAGTTTAGTATATGTAAAGTATATTGGAGTAAAGAGTATAGGAGTTACTTTACATATCTTGAACATCATATGTGAATTATATTTCTTGCCTGAAAATGAATATCGAGTTATTAGTTGTCCATATATACTTAAGTTTTTTAAAACACCCTCATAACTGGAAACTCATATCCGACCTTGAAGTCTGTTCCGAGTCCCTTCTGGGCATGAAGAGGTCTATATTTGACTAAAAGACTTTTGTCATTCTGAATTTCCACTTATTTTACAAAACTTCAACCGACCCCTGAGGAAGAAATGAATTACAAGAGGCACTATTTCTGAGAGGTATGATCATCTTTGTTTCTGCCACTCTGTCCCTCAGATCCTTGGCCTCCTCAAAGTACCTTGAAATTATACTTTTAAAATAACCCTCATTGTTATACAAACTATTAATGATCTCTGGCTTCTGAAAATTATTTATCTGCTCTCTAAGGAGGCCATTAAACTTAGGTTGACCAACTGTTTGTGCTTGAAGGATATTCCTGATCTTTGAGTAACATTTCAAATATCTACTGGTATTATAAATTACACCATATTTTGGTCTAATAATTCTATAGAATAATTTAAAACGATTCCTGGAAAAAAATGTGCTTAGACTCCAAATCAAATGAACAAGTCTTACTTACTTAAAAAGGACAGTAACTGAAAACAAAGTTTAAATGCACAATTACACCACAAAAACACCACATAATACATATTTTAAGTGGGGAAAACATGAAAAATTAAAGTTATTCCTAAGTAAAATATTCTATAGTTATCTATTTAACTAAGAAAAAAATGTTATATGTATGTATATCTACCCATTCAGTCATTCATTCTTCCTCTACCCTATACTTAAGAAAAACCATCAAAATCTTTAAGCTGTTTTGTCATTTGTAAATGTATAAAAGATCTTAGTTACTCCTATTCATATGCTAGTATTTTAGTTGTCTCAAGTTATGTTGCATTACAATTAATAATAACTTCTTTGTAAATACTTTCCTGATCAAAAAAGGCATGTCTCGTTTGAGTGCAATAACTAAAGTCAAAATGCACATTCCAATCTCTTCCATTCAAATTACCCAACCCGAATGTATTATTCTGCATAAAGACCCTTAAACTACAGCCTATTATTATTTTAATTATTATTTAGTATTATTTATTTTATATGATTTAATGGTAATTTAATCTCCTTAACCTAAGACCTTCTCAAATTTGACAGTTTTTAATAGAACTACTGGGAAAATCTTCATCCTTGATGTACTGTTTACAAAACTAGACAAGTTTAATTACCATTATTCTAGCACTTACTCATGTTATCTTGTAAAATCAGGCACTTACTCGTATATTTTGCATCTGTTCTTACAAAATTTAATAAATAATTAAAGTCTACTTTTCTTTGCCCTCACTCTTAATTCTATTTATTTAATCGCCTCTTTGATACAGCCTAACAAACTTTTTTAACATCCTCTACTTTGGCTAGAAATTTACTATTTTATTTTAATAAATTAATAAAGTACATTATTATTTCAAGTACTATAAGATACGGTTGTGACAAGCAAGAATTTAACTTATCTCAGTCTTTTCAGTTAAACATGAAGAGCTAACCAAGTGTGAATAAACAAAGAATCACTTCTTTCTAGGAATATCTAATGTTTAAATTAAATCTTTGTTTTCTTTTGTTTTTCTCATAATTTGTTAAAATAAATGTGCCTTTTCACAACTCTTGCTGGCTCAATGGTATCCATCTCTTCCTCTCTACCCACCACTGTCCTCATAGACAAAGATTCCTTGTCAGCACAGTCAAAAGCAAACATGCCACTTCTAAAAAATAGTCTTAAAAAGAAAATATTTGAACCTAGATTCTTAAACATATGCTAACTGGGCTTTAGTCAAACAGAAACCCTGAGATACATACTTAAACATATACCTGCCACAGGTAAACACCACCAGCACATGCAGGCACACACTAGGAGCCTCAGATAGAGCCAGCAGGAGTAAGTCCACCTTCAGACATAGATTCCTAAAACTCCTGCCCTGACTGGATGATTCACTGCCTCCTGAGGATCAGTTCTTGAACTGACATGTACCCTTACTCACCATGAGTGCTATTCTAGTGGCTTTGCCCACTAGTCAGCCCTGAGTCCTTCAGTATTAAATCAGTCAGGAAAGTTTATTAAGGCAACATGAAGCTTCCCTTGGTTTTGCACACACCAAGTTCAGTTTGCTACTTCAAAATAATTACCTCAGAGGACTTGACAATGACCATATCGCAGGTTCTGAATCTTTAACTTAAATCCTACTGCCTGGTCACTGCTGACATATTACTAATCCCACTGCTCCCAAGCTTCCTGACTTTGCCACAGCCTTGTCCACTGCATTCACATCATTCCAACTGTCAAGGGTACTGGCCTAAAATGAATTTTATATATGTGTTTATTTGAAAAGTGGGGGAAAAAAAAGGAACTATCTGAAAGCACTTTAAACTCTATTAAAGCACGCCCCTAAAATCAGAACTTCCCAGATTTTTCTCTTTTAAGGGTCATAAACTATTAGGAAAATATCAAGGTAAAATATAATAAAGAAATGTAAATAAGCTTTCTGATAGGCTAACAAGTCAACCTCAAAGTGAAAAAAGGACACTAGATTTTTATTGCAATGCTAAGTTATTACCAAACCACACTAACCTTGTGTGCGCATATTATAAAAATCATCCATTTGTGTTACAAGGAATTACTTTGGGCTAACACTGGAAACAGTACCTGAAGTGAATTCCAAGTGACTAGCTCCTCATTAATCATCATTTTGAAACATTCACACTCCAACATAAAGTCTTTTATCTCACTGTTAAAATTTCAAGTAAATGGGGCATCCCAAAGATTTACCTGTAAAATACATTTTTCCATCCTTTCTTAGCTCTTAGCATCTGACATTCTTGCCAATTTATTCTGAAAGGTCACAGTGTAAACACAGTTCTGCTGAATCTAGGAAAAAACCTGTTTAGCATAAAACACTGCCACTTGTATAATAGCCATGCAACATGGAAAAAATAATTGTTAAGAAAAAATGTAAACAGCATTACTGTCATTGAAATTCTAACATATAAATTCTAATAAAGTTATTCTAGAGTCCTTTTTTATGTAGTAACTCAGTCTCTTAAGCAATTACAAATTTCAGTAGTCAGCTAATGAAAAAAGATTTAATTTTTAGACTATATGAATTATAAACACCTCTGTTAAATTTATTTAATAAAACAAAACAAAGGTCGGGATAAGAATACCAAATCCCCAGTATACATCCAGTCTTCAGTAGACACCTGACGAGATGCAGGTCGCTCAATGAGCCTCGTTTTCCTCATCACTGGGAAGAGGGCAGGAATAACAATCTACCACTAGGATCAAATCAGGGTACACATACTGCCTGAGATTATGTCATAAATAAAAGATGCTTTAAACTTTCATCTACATAAAAGAATAATTTACAAGGGGGTTAGGTTCTGAAAGAGATGAACACTGAAATATCCTTAAAGTTCTGATACTTATTAATATTCACATTTTCCACAAATTAAAGGTAAATCACCATTTATTTTATTTATTGCTTAGAATACTAGGATTGAACTGAGGGGTACTCTACCACTGAGCTACAATCCTAGCCCTTTTTATTTTTTAATTTGAAATTGGGTCATGCTAAATTGCTCAGGCTGGCCTTGAACTTGCAATCATCCTGCCTCAGCCTCCTGAGTAAATGGGACTGCAGGTGTGTACCACCATGTCTGGTTTAATACTATTAATTTTAAAACACTACACAAAAATAATTACAGAAAATATAAATATTTTAAAGAAACACTTTTGAATTTAATATCTTCTATTTGACTACATAAATTAATGCAAAAAATAGAGTTCTATAAATTTAAACTGTCTGGCTGATGAAACACCATAGCTAAAATTATAATGCTAGATATATTTTTAAGACTAGTACAAGTCAAGATCCGGTCTTGTTGATAATAAACTCTTATAAATTAAGACTGGCATCTTTGCATCTTTCATCTTGCTCTGGTATCTCATATCTACTTTAGATGATTATTTTGAAGCCAGAATTCAAGGATCCCAGACTTTTCATTTTGAGCAGATAAATCTTATCAGACAATGAAATGTAAAGAGACAGCTCTTTAAACAGAAAAAGTGAAAATGTAAAGACAGCACTTCAAAACACAGAAAAATGAAAACTTGAGTGGCAGGAGCTCTAACCACCAGCAGACAAGCTTCTCAGTAAGCAACAAGGAAGTCACTGTTTATTGGAAAGGCTAGAATAAAAGGAAGGTAAGACAGAATACAAATATTATTGCTGAATAGTCTGGTAAAACTGGAATGCAAGGTCAAACTATTAAGAATGATCCTTAGAATACTTACAAAAGAAAACTTTTCACATCACAATAAAAAGAGATGTCACAAACAATTAAATTTTCTAATACTTGCTTACAGCTTACATAATAATACTTAATGAACACTAAAACTGTAAAGCAAAATATTTTCCCAAGTTTTCCACACTAGAGATCTGTCGCCTCATTAAAACACAAGAATATGATACATCAGTGCAGTTATTCAAACAGACAAACTTAGCAACTAGACTGGTAAATATTCCGTTAAGGAAAATGATAAGAGTTGTATCTCTGCTTTCTGACTTTATTTTATGATTTAGATTCCAAATCAGTCTAATAACCTTTGACCAGAATATCCAATTAATCTCCTTTGTTCCAGGTATCACTTCGGTCCTTTGCTCTACTACTGTACCCCTGTTTGTTTTTTCCTACTGTTCAGCTCTCTTCGGAAAAGTCAGAAAAATGCAATGATCTCTTCTTCATCCCTACTATCTGCTCCCTGGAATACTCCCAAGTTCACATCCCTACTATCTGCTCCCTACTATCCCTACTATCTTCTCCCTGGAATACTCCCAAGCTCTCTGAACTCTCGCCATTCTTCCAGAGCTTTCCTTTTCAGATTTCTTCACTTTGTCCTTCCTTCATCTGCCCCATAATTATGAATATCCCCTAAGAGATGGTTCCTGAACCTCCTCTCTACCCTTTATCATCATCCTCATCCAACTTCATCTCAGCTTTCAATTACTGCCTCTTCTACCTTCAAACTCTTTTCTGAATGTTAGAATTGTTTTTGTAACTACATGCCAATTATCTCGCAGGTGAATATTTCTATGGCACCTCAAACTAAACACGTCCAAATCTAAAATCATTGTTCCATAACTCCCCACATCCAAACAGGCCTATTGTTGCCACAGTTATTTACCTTTTCTCCTCCAATTCACCTCAAAATACAATCTCACAGCAAGTTCCTGTGGATCTTGGCTCAGTCTCTTGCCATCTTCACTCTTGCTCAGCACACTCAGCGGCAAGCACTGGATGTTGAACAACAGGAGACTCAGCTGAAGCCACTTAAGTGGACTCTGATAAAGCCAAGCAAGCTCATCATCATCATCATCATCATCATCATCATCAAAAGTCTCATCTTCATTTGTTGCCTTATTTTCTAATCAATCCAGGACCAAGTAGAGGTCTCATTTGAACAGCAAAGAAGCGAACCCTGGCTGACTGGCAGAAGAGGGGGTTTAATAAAAGGCTATTGGGCCTCCCACAGAACTTTAAGGAAGATGAAGAACTTACTCAAAGGTAAGTTTCCATGTCACAGACCATGTCACAAAACAGGACAAACTAGAAAATGATCATCAATGCTGTTTAGCATCTGACAGGTAGCCAAAGAAAAGCAGTCCTGCTGCTTCTTAGAAATCAATCTTGCAACCAAGGGGAAGACACTGCTGCCACCAACGGCAAAACACCACCTCTACCACCAAAACTGGAAACTTTATGTAGCTTCTTTTCTTCAGTTCCAAACCAAAGTCCTGTGAAGTCAAACTCTATGCCTTCAATCCAGCTACAAAAGATGGTAAGATTTTGAGGACTACCTTCTATATTGGTGAGATTGACTCCTATATTACCAAGACTAAACTTATATTAGGAAAATTTTCCCAAATATAAAAGACGACTCAAAAGCTGAAATTTAAATATGAATGCAAGTACTGTTACCATTACTACATACCTTGCTTATAAGGAATCTAAGATCCTTTCAGTTTAGTGAATACATGTTAATATACTTGTTGGAACTGGACCCAGCTGGTAGCCCAGATCATGTGCCTGTCTGAGTAGTGCCAGCCACCACACCCTGGGAGACTACACCTTGCTTCTAAGACTAATAGCACAGCTCCTTCCTCTTCCACACAAGGTAGACCGCCAAAACTCACAATGATGCCAGATGTCAACACCAGCAGTAACGAGAAACTCTTGTCATCAAAGTGAATCCTCTCAGACACCAAAACTAACCTAGAGTAAGTCTAGATTCAACATACACGAAGATTTAGATGGCACCTTCCCACACTCTCCCCACACCACTATCCTGGGCTAATCCTTCCCCCTCCAAGGCCACAAGGACACACCTCTGACAGTCATCCCTTTTCTTCTATCGCCACAGCCACCATTCTAGTCCGGGCAGTCCTAAGTTCTTATGTGAACACTGCTACAGTGGCTGAACCAATTCTACATACACTAAAGTCCTCCTTGCACTACCACCACCATCACACAGGCATCTAAATTTCATGGTATATATTTAATTCTTGAAAGGCTAAACAACTTAAAAAAGTAAATACCAAAAACAGTATGAAAAATGGACTTCAAAATCATTAAATCTTGTTTTCTAAAGTTCATTCCTAGAAGAAAGGATACCTACAACTGGTTCTTCATCATCCTAATCACTTTTATAAAATGAGTGCAGGTTAGACATCTGAAAGATAATCAGGTGCAGCAAGCAAAAAAATTTATCTCCTTTCTGCATAACACAACAAAACTAAAACATGAAAAATGTTTCCTAAATTCTTCCTCACAGACATTGCACGAAGGAGGAAATCATGAAATATTTAATGAATTAATAAGAACACAAAAACAGATGGGCACAGTGGCACATGCCCATAATTCCAGTGACTCAGGAGACTGAGGCAGAAGAATCTCATGTTCAAGGTCAGCCTCAATAACTTAGTGAGGCCCTAAGAAATTTAACAAGATTCTGTCTCAAAATAAAAAATACAAAGGGCTGGGTATGTGGTTAAATGGCAAAGCACCCTGGGTTCAATCCCCAGTAACCAAAAAAAAATAAATAAATACACAGGAAACATGACCTTACCCCATCACTGCCCCTAAATTTATCATCCTTAAATATGTCCTTAATCGTCCTTTATCTTTTTAATTCAGCTCTAGGCTTCTTTTTTTAAAAATCACTTTTGACTAATATAAATTTACCCTGAGTTTTCTCCCTAAAATTCTCCCACCTTTTATAGTCCTCTGCCTAGCTATTTTCTCCATTCAATCTTACTATTATGACAACTGTATACAGCCATTTTAAGCTTTTCTATTTATGAACACCTCCTAATCTCCTTTGTTTGCTGAGGCATTTTTTGTGAGGCATTTATTTTACACTACAATTTTCCTCAGAGCTGCCCTACAGCAACCTTCTGGCTACAAATACTCATATTATTTGCAGTGAGGAGAAATTCCTGTTAAAATAATGATTTATAATCCTTGTGTTCTAAAAGATTAGCAAGGATCTAGGTGGCTACACACATACCTGTCAAATGAAGGGAAAGGCATAATTCCATTTCTTTAACCAGCAAAAAGTGATTGGATAAATTTGTGAATTCCTATCTCTGTTTTAAAGACAAATCAGTGTTGCTTTCACGGTGTTTAACATCGGAGATATCGTCCCTCTTTGAACTGGCCCAGCGCTTGGCTTCTGAATGATGTTTTTATTATATTATACTAATTATTATCTCTTCCTGTCAACCAGAAGAGTATATAAGCTACTCATACCAAGAATCCTGATTAAAACTGCTTCTATTCTGCACCTCATATGTACAAAACACAAAATGTTTGTTCACACATTCCACAAATACTGAATGGGATACTAGGCTAGATGCCAGAAATATCAAACACAGAACAGTCCCAGGAGACTGACTAGCAATAAATAAGGCAATCGATGAACTCTGGTATTAAGAAGCAATGCTTCACCAGCTACTACCATCCAGTTATTCAAAATCTATGGTTTCTTTACCAGGTTAGTGACAAATAACTCAATACATGGGATTATTCTGTAAGCACATACGACTTCCTACAAGTTAGTATTGCTTCACTTAAACACTGAAGATAAACTGGATCCTAATGAAAACACCACTGACAAGTTGTCACCACACCAATATTAGAAATAAAAACAGCTATTATCACTCAATTTTTTCCTTTAAACTCCCTTTTCAAAGGCTTCTGTTTCATACTTGATATTTTATTTAATTTACAAAACCACTATACAATATTTCTCTCCCACGTTCTCATTTTAGTTGTTGATCCACTAGACATTTACTAAACCTTTATAATATGCAATGCAGTATGGTAAACACTGAAAATCCAGGATGGAAAAACAATGATTTATTCTTTGGACCTATGTTTCTCAACTATTCATGTTCCTCAAACAGGTATCATTTTATGATCAATCTTTGCAGAGTATATGAAAAGTGGCTTTCTAACATTCTCTGCTCTGATGTTATTTGGGCAGTGAACTGAATTAAACGATGAAGTTCAGATGAACCTCAATTCTCCCTGAACTCCAAAAGAGCTTCTCCCTACTCAGTAATTTATTGTACATTTAACCAAATGCTTGCAGACACAGATCAAGTATTCTGTATAGTCCACACCAATGTATTTAAAGAAAATACCTTTGCCTTTATATTAATTATTGTCTGTTTCCCATTGTCTATTTGACTTCTGTCTAAAATTTAGATTTCAAGATAGAGAAACAACATTAGTACATTTGTATTCTTCAAGTCCTGGCAACAATGCTGAGTGTATAGTAACTGCTCAATAAACACTACACAGATCGGACAAGCACATAAATACCTAGACAGATACACAAGAGTCTAAAATACATGTATCTACTACAGTATTTAAAAAGATGTGTCTCAGCCAGGCACGGTGGCACATGCCTGTAATACCAGCAACTTGGGAGGATGAGACAGGAGGATCCCAAGTTCAAAATCAACCTCAGGAACTTAGCAAAGCCCTAAGCAACTTAGTGAGGCCCAGTCTCAAAACAAAGATAGATAGATAGATAGATAGATAGATAGATAGATAGATAGATAGATAGATGATAGATAGATAGATAGATAGATAAATGGGCTGGGGATGTGGTTCAGTGTTTAAGCATCCCTAGGTTCAATCCCTGGTACCAAAAAAAGAAAGAACTGTCTCCACATACAAGATTTCACCACTTTGGTATTTATTACTTTTTATATTCATTTATATTTCTTCCATCAGAAAAAAATTTTACTGCACTAGTACAGCAGAGTTTTTAAGTGTAAGATTTTAGAAACTGGTATAAGCCCCTCCTTTCCATGTAAACGACAAGTTTCCTTTTTGCTTTTACTCCCAGGAAGCTTATGGCCAAGTATGAAGCCCATCCAACACTTAAGATTTGCTCATTAGTTCTAATTTTCTATTTCTTCTACTATTTAATCGATTTATTTTATTATAAGCTGCCTCAGATGTTTTATGAAAATAAACAGGTAATAAATGAATTTGGACCCCCTGGCGCTTCTGGACCCCAGATGGCTCCCGCCGCCCCCTGTGGACTCAACGTGTTTGGAGGCTTGTGCAGCCATCCTGAATTACCCCTGAGGGAGAGGCTGCCATCTTTGGGTGGGGTGGCTCCTGTCCTGAGACACCCGCTGGAGACTGCAGGCTCTTTGACAGGTACCTAGCTTGCATGGGGATTCTGAGGACTGGGAGGTTTGAGTGGTGGATTACTGTTGCACCATAGATTTTTTTTTTAAGTTTTAAATTTTTATTCTTTTTTTTCTCACTCTATTTTCCTTTTATTTGCCTGTTTCGTCGGAGTCTCCTTCTCTCTTTTCTCATGATAACAACCAACTTCTTTTGATCCCACTCTCACTCTGCCCCCCATGATCTAGTATCTCTATATACTCTTTTCCTTTTTTGTTTCAGGTTTTTAAACACCAGATTTAGTATATATATAAAAAAATATGAACCAAGTTCAATTAAGATGGCCCAGAGCAGCAACACCTACTACACAAATCATGGTTTCTGCATTAAAAAACTACAGAATGCTGTAAGTAGAAAAGAGAGGACTCCTCAGCCCACACCCCACACATAACACTGATGCAATGATTCAAAGATCAATATACTGTCAAGAGAAACCTAGAACCCAGTCAAGAAGTTCCAGTGCCATGAAAAAGAACACAAACTAGAGAACAGTTGCTTTGAAGAGGACAAGAAGAGTAATCTCATTTTAGTCGTGTGAACCTCAGCTCCCATGACAGCACCAAAAGTGAACTCCTCCATCCACAGTCTCCACTGACAAGAGAGTTGAGCTAGAAGAGTCAGTTTCTGTCTTGCTTGATATGGAATGCAGGGTATAGGTCTTCCTTTTCCTGAACAGCATGAGTGGTGTCTTCATCTCTTTTATTTAGAAAAGAGGAAAACCATGATACTAGAATAATTGAAAATATGCAAAACAATGGAACCAAACCAAGAACCTAGAAATAAATTCACACATCAACAGACTGGCAAGGATGCCAATAACACAGAATGGGGAAAGACCAGGCTCTTCATGAAGTAAAGTGCTGGGGAGATTAGGTATCCACAAGCACAACAATGAATGGGTCCTTCCCTACCCCACACTCAAAGTACATGAAAGATTTAAATGTGAGATGTGAATTTGTAAAACTCCTAGAAGAAACACAGGGGTCATATTTACCAATCCACCCATTCATTTCTCTCCTAAGGTGATAGTTACTAATTGTTCTCATTTGATCTTCACACAATGTATACATGTACTAAATTATCACACGGTAGCCCATAATTGTATAGAATTATTATGCACTGATGCAGAATAAAGAGAAAGTGTTTGAGAAGAAAGAAGAAAATGAAGGAAACAATAGAGAAAAGTTTCATACCATTGTTTAGACAATGATTTCTTGGATATTAATCCAAAAGAAAAGGAATACCTAGATCCTTGATCAACTCTTGAGTTTTCTGATATAGGGGTTAAATTTCATTCTGCTACATATGAATTTCCAGTTTTTCCAACATCATTTGACCTATGCATTAGAACACATATCCTGAACCTACTAGAAGAAAATGTAGGACCAAATCTCTGCCCATCCCAAAAAAACAACCTTTATGGTGTCAAACAGGCCTTGAGGTATTTCACAGCTTGGCACAGTCTGCTTTTTCAGAGTGTATACTTTTACTTTCAGTAAACAACTCTTTAAAACACATACTGAGTCAGTTTTGTCAGATTTTTTTACTCTGCTATTAAAAAATTTCACACCACTGAGTACCAATATGGGCAAGACCTAAGAATTTTAATTTTTTTATACAAATGGACCATATTGTTGTGTAAATTAATTTCTAAATTTAACAAAATCTCAATGAAAACTTAACAGTTTTAAGCTATGTCACCTGATACCAAGTTTAGTAAAAAATAAATAAATAAATAAATAAACAAACAAACAAACATAGAAGTGGGACCAGCACTAAAACACACTAAGGCATTTTTAAAAGTCTAAATAATTTAAGAGTATCACACTGGTCTATTAGCAAAACAGAATGCCCACATGTAAGTACACTCAGATACATATAGAAATTGAATGTATAAAGAGGACATCATCTCAAATCACTGGGAAAAAGAAGTAGTCAATAAATGTAATAGGGATAAGTAAAGCAATATCCCTGCCTTATCTCATATGCCATTATAAATTCCATATGTACCAAAGATATTTTTTAAGTAACACAACCAACAATAAGAAGAAGAAAACTTGGAATTTTTTTCTTTACAAATCTGGAGTTAGCAAGAACTATCTAACCTTTCATGTCTCAAAATCCCCAAGTCATAAATTATTTCACTGTTACTTTTTGTTACATAAAAATCAATTTTTATAGAAAGAACCATCATAAACAAACTTTAAAAAACAGACAACTAAGGGAGATATTTACAGCTCATATCACAAAGAGCTATTCTTCCTAGCATGTAAATTGAAAAGAAGCATAACTCTTTTAAAACATAAAGGAAATAAAACTTGTTATTAATAAAATAGTTAACTTCACTCATTAAAAAAGAGAAATGTAAATTAAAACTGAGGATGAAAGACCGCTTCCTCTCTCCCCATTGGCAAAAATACAAAGGTACCTAATATATGCTATTGATAGGACTCCAGAAGGGAAAGCGTTTTCTCATGCATTCGACAGTGGTGTATATAAGTCACCCAGAATTAATGCGTTGTGGTCTATTTGATTCCTAGAACTGAGAAGGATTTGTTTGACATGGATGTCAATTGCTTGGGGCATAAATATTTATGATCATTATGTCTTCCTGATTTATGGTTCCCTTAAGCATGCCTTTCTTTGTCCCTTCTGACTAACATTGGTTTGAAGTCCACTTTATCTGATATAAGGATGGAAATCCCTGCTTTTTTACTGAGTCCATGTACATGGTATGGTTTTCCCATCCTTTCACCTTTAGACTGTGGATGTCTTTTTTTATGAGATGAGTCTCTTAAAGGCAGCAAAATTTTGGGTCTTGCTTTTTAATCCAATCTGCCAGTCTGTGTCTTTTGATTGATGAGTTTAGGCCATTTACATTCAGGGTTATTACTGAGGTATGATTTGTATTCCCAGTCATTTTGGCCTAGTTTTGATTTTTAACTTGACTTGGTTTCTCCCTTGATTGGCTTTTCCTTTAGGGTAGTTCCTCCATTTCCTGACTTGCATTGTTGTTTTTCAGTGCCTCCTCAGAGAATATTTTGCTGAGAATGTTCTGTGGCACAGGCTTTCTATTTGTAAATTCTTTTAACTTTTGTTTATCATGGAAGGATTTTATTTTGTCTGCAAATCTGAAGGTGAATTTTCCTGGGTATAAGAATCTTGGCTAACATCCATTCTCTTTCAGAGTTCGAAATATGCTGTTCCAGGCCCTTCTAGGTTTTAGGGTCTGGGCTGAGAAATCTGCTGATATCTGTAATGTTTTCCCCCTACATGTAATCTGATGTTTTTCTCTCGCAGCCTTTAAAATTCTATATTTATTTTGGATGTTAGGCATTTTCACTATAATGTGCCTTGGTATGGATCTGTTGTAATTTTGTGCATTTGATGTTCTGTGAGCCTCTTGTAGTTGATTTTCCATTTCATTCTTCAGGTTTGGGAAATATTCTGATATTATTTCATTGACTAGGTTGTTCATTCCTTTGGTTTGTATCTCTGTGCCCTCCTCAATCCCAATAATTCTTGAATTTGATCTTTTCATGATATCCCATAATTCTTGGAGGTTCCATTCATGATTTCTTACCATCTTCTGTTTGGTCAACTTTATTTTCAAGATTCAATATTTTGTCTTCATTGTCTGAGGTTCTATCTTCCAAATGATCTAGTCTCTTGGTGATGCTTTCCACTGAATTTTTTAATTTGGTTTATTGTTTGCCAATGACATTATTCTATATTTAGAGGATCCAAAAAACTCCACCAGAAAACTCCTAGAATAAATGAATTCAGCAAAGTAGCAGGATATAAAATCAATACCCATAACTCTAATGCATTTCTATTTGTAAGTGATGAATCCTATGAAAGAGAAATTAAGAAAACCATTCCATTCACAATAGTCTCAAAAAAATAAAATACTTGGGAATTAATCTAACAAAAGAGGTGAAAGACCTTTACAATGAAAACTTCAGAACATTAAAGAACAAAATTAACAAAAACCTTAGAAGACGGAAAGATCTCCCATGTTCTTAAATAGGCAGAATTATAATTGTCAAAATGGCCATACTGCCAAAGACACTATACAGATTTAATGCAATTCCAATTAAAATTCCAATGACATTCCTCATAGAAATAGAGAAAGCAATCATGAAATTCATCTGGAAGAACAAAAGACCCACAATAGCCAAAGCAATCCTGGGCAGGAAGAGTGATGCAGGAGGTATCACAATACCAGACCTTAAACTCTAGTATAGAGCGATAGTAACAAAAATGGCATGGTATTGGCACCAAAATAGACAGGTAGACCAATGGTTCAAAATAAAAGATAAAGAGACAAACCCACATAAATACAGTTACCTCATACTAGACAAAGGAGTCAAAAACATACAATGAAGAAAAGATAGCCTGTTCAACAAATGGTGCTGGCAAAACTGGAAATCCATATGTAATAAAATGAAATTAAACCTCTATCTATCACCCTGTACAAAACTCAACTCAGAATTAGGAATTAAACCAGAGACCCTACACCAAATAGAAGAAAAAGTAGGCCCCAATCTTCATCATGTTGGTTTAGGACCAGACTTCCTTAACAAGACCCCCAGAGTGAAGAAATAAAAGCAAGAATCAATAAATGGGATGGATTCAAACTGAAAAGCTTTTTCTCAGCAAAGAATACAATCAATAAAGTGAAAAGAGAGTCTATAGAG
>JAJEJO010001802.1:23970-82918 GCA_020662805.1 Glaucomys volans
AAAAAAAAAAAAAAAAAAAAAAAAAAAAAAAGAATCCAATCAATAAATGGGCCCAGGAACTGGACAGACACTATTCAGAAGATATACAGGCAATTAACAAATATATGAAGAAGTGTTCAACATCTCTAGTTATTAGAAAAATGCAAACTAAAACAACCCTAAGATTTCATCTTACTCCAATTAGAATGGCTATCATTAAGAACACAAGCAATGATAGGTGTTGGCATGGATGTCGGGAAAAAGGCACACTTGTACATTGCTGGTGGCATTGTAAATTGGTGCAGCCACTCTGGAAAGCAGTATGGAGATTTCTCAGAAAACTTGGAATGGATCCCCTTTTGACACAGCTATCCTACTCCTCGGTTCATACCCCAAGGACTTAAAATCAGCATACTATAGTAACGCAGCCACATCAATGTTTCCAGCAGCTCAATTCACAATAGCTAGATTGTGGAACCAACCTAGATGCCCTTCAACAGATGAATGGACAAAGAAACGGTGGTATAAATACACAATGGAATATTATTCTGCCATAAAGAAGAATAAAATTATGGCATTTGCAGGTAAATGAATGGAAATGGAGATTATCATGCTAAGTGAAATAAGCCAATCCCCAAAAAACAAAGGCCAAATGTTTTCCCTGATGAGTGGATGATAATACATAATGGGGGTGGGGGGTGGGGTAAGAGAAGAATGGAGAAACTTTGTATTATGTAGAGGAAAATGAGAGTGGGGAGGGGCAGGGGTATGAAAGATGATGGAATGAAACAGACATCATTACCCTATGTATGTATGATTACGAGAATGGTGTCAATCTACATCATGTACAACCATAGAAATGAAAAGTTATACCCCAATCGTGTACAATGAATCAAAACACAGTCTATAAAAATAAAAAATAAAATAAAATAAAATCCATAGTCAATAATGGAAAAAAAAATACAAGTAACAATAAATGATGACAAGGATGTGGGAAAAAGGTACACTCATACATGGCTAGTGGACTGCAAATTGGTGCAACCACTCTGGAAAGCAGTATGGAGATTTTTCAGAAAACTAGGAATGGAGCCACCATTTGACCCAGCTATCCTGCTCCTCAGTATATATCCTCAGGATTTAAAAATCAGCATGTGACACAGCCATATCAATGTTTATAGCTGCTTAATTCACAAATGCTAAGCTATGGAACTAACCTAGATATCCTTCAACAAATGAATGGATAAAGAAAATGTGGTGTGTGTATATATACATATATACATATATGTACAATACACACACAATGGAATATTACTCAGCCATAAAGAAGAATGACTTTATGACATTTTCCTGTAGATGGACTGATATGGAGATTTTCACACTAAATGAAATAAGCCAGTCCCAAAAAGTCAAAGGTCAAAAAGTTTTCTCTGAGAGAAAGAAGCTAACACACAATAAAGTAGGGAAGAAGGGAAAGAAGAGAAGTTCAGTCGATTAGACAGTAGGGAATAGAGAGAAGGGAGAGAGGATAAGAAGAGGAAGGACCATGGAATGAATCTGACAAAATTTTCCTACACATATATGAAAACATCACAGTGAATTCCACCACCATGTACATCCACAAGAATGGGTCTTAACTAGAATAAGATATATTCCATGCTTGTGTGATTATATCAAAATGGGTTCTACTGTCATGTATAACTATAAAGAACCAATACATTTTTAAAAAAGAAACTGATGATCAAAAATATTTGGAAAAAATGTTGCATCTGTACTGACCATGTAAAAGGGGTTTTATTTGCTATTATTTCTAAAGCAATATAATATGACAACTATTTATATAGCTTGTACATTGTATTAAGCATTATAAGTAACCTAGAGATGGTTTAAAGTACATAGGTGTACAGTATGTAGGAGAAGGTAGTTTATATACAAATTCTATGTCATCTTATTTAAGAAACTTGAGCAGCCACAGATTTGGATATCTTCAAGGGGCGAGGATGGGCGTCCCCCAACCAATCCCCATAGATGCCCAGAGATGATCTGTATTCACCTCCTGTGAGTTCTGCTCATGTTTTCATCTCACAGTTTACATAAGTCCTTGTCATAAAGGTTCACTAAACACCATATGTTTGAACAAAAAATTTCAAAATAAAAAAAATGAATTTGCCTACTATGGAAAAGACACACACCAACTTTCTATTTAAAAAGTTCATAACTTTCTTTTACTCACTGAAACACACTTTTATTCAAACATTCCCTTCCTTTTTCCTTCTCCCCTGTTTTTGTCAGTTTTCCATGATCTTAAACTGTATTATCTATCAAACTTACTGTAAAAGCCAAATTTTCTGTGTGCCTTCATGTATTTTGAGTTTCACTATATTCTTTTGCTTCTTTCCAAAGACTCCTTCTGCATAGATGAATTTTCATAGTTGTAAGGCTGAATGAGGTCTCTCTCTCTCCATGTTGCTGATACCTACTTTTAGATAACAGATAGCTCTTCCCCCAGAGTTTTCATAAATGATATAAGCCAGAAAATGCAAATTTATAAATACTGAGGTTTTTTTCACTAAGTTTATTAAGTGCTAAAATATTTTCAAGAATCAGAACATAAGGATCAATGCTCTTAGAATCTTTATCATTCTACTCACTTCCCAGTAAAGAAATAAGACCATTTAAGACAAGCTAAAACTCCTCCTTAAACTCCTATGACAGCAAATTATATAGCCTTCAATCTTTATTTTTTCACTTGTGTCTTTTACCCCCAAATGTTTCCCCAAATACTTAATAGTTCTCTTGCATAACTATTCTAACTAGCTTTAAAATCTTCAAAAGATTTCTAAAAATATTTCCCATTAAAGAAATGAAAATTGAAAGCAATAAGATACTACTTTTACCTATGATGTTAGTCAAGAATTTTAATTATAAAATCCTATACAGTTGATGAATTGAACCAGACAATTTCACACACTGCTTGAGAAAACAGACTAAAATAGTATATAGAAAAACAACTCCACTATGAATCAAGATCTTTAACATATTTAGACCTAACCCTACCCCTAAACCAATAATTTAATTTTTAAGTCCATCTGAAAAAAAAAATCAGAAATAAAAACAAAGGCTCACATAAGAGGTACACACATCGCATTATATGTGATTGCAAAAAAATTATGAACAGGGTAAAACCCCAATATTAATGAGATAAATAAGCAAATTATCATAAACCTACATAATAATGTTGGTATTAAATGCTACTAATAAAAATTATAATATTTTGAGAAAACGCTTGTGAAAAGAATATTAAAAAAAGGAATTCCAAATGGTCAATACCACATTATCTCAATAATGTAAATTATATAATTTTGTCTTCACACATTCCTACACTTTACAAATTTCCTGCAAGACCCAGTCTTAAAATTAGTAGCAAACATTTTTTTTTTTTTTTTTTGGTACCCAGGGAGTACAGGAATTGAACTCAAGGGCACTCAACCACTGAGTCACATCCCCAGCTCTATTTTGTATTTTATTTAGAGACAGGGTCTCACTGTCTCACTGTCTCACAGGGTCTCACTGCTGCTTAGCACCTAGGTGCCCTTGCTGAGGCTGGTTTTGAACACTCAATCCTCCTGCCTCAGCCTCCCAAGTGGCTGGGATTACAGGCATTCACCACCACACCCAGCTTATTTTTTAATTAGTTTTTTCCCTATACTCTCAAAAATATCTTAATGTTAAAAATATTAGTTTTTAATTGTAAAATATTAAACCAGCATGTAACACAGACTTGATTAAGATCTATTTTAGGGAGGGAAAGAGAGAAAAAAATAACAGCATACATAATACCATATATAAAATGATTATATTGTACAATTTTTTTAAACACTGCTATATCAACAGCATAGAAAAAAGGAAAAAAACTCTTCCTCATTCATCTGAGGAGGCTAGCATTAACCTGATATCAAAATCAGACATACAGGAAAATTCTAGACCATCCTCTCCCTTGGGCAATAAAGCAAAAATTCAACAACTATAAAAATTAAAATGTATCTTCATATAGTAGGCTTATCCCAGGAATGTAAGAGTAATATTTTTTAATCAAAATCATCAACACATTAACAAAATAAAAAAAATTTAAGCCACATGATCATCTCAATAGATAAATAGATATTCAAAAGCATTAGAAAAAATTCAACGCCCATTCATAATCCCCCCCCAATCAAAACAAAACAACAACAACAACAAAAAAAAAAAAACAACGAACTAGGAAGACAGTTTCCTTAACATGATAAAAGGAAATCTTTGGAAAATGTACTGCTAATACCATACTTAATAGTAAATCACTAAATAAATCCCCACCCCACCCCTATGATCAGGAATAAGGCTAGGGTGCATACGCTCACTACTTCTATTCTTCACTGTAGCACACTGCAATCTTCAAGAAAAATAAAAGACATACACATTAGAAGGAAGAGGTAAAACTGTCTTCATTCAGACTACAAGGCATCTATGTAGGAAATACCCAAGAATCTACCAAGAGGTAGAATCTACCAAGAGGTAGATAAGTAAATAAGTTTAGCATAGTTCTAAGATACAAAGTAAATCTTCTAAAAATCAATTCCATTTCAAGATACCAGCAATAAAAAATTAACAGTGAAAAATTTTCAATACTATTTAAGCATAAAAAACATAAAATATTTAGAAATAAAATATATAGATAGGTTGGGGATATAGTTCAGTAGCAAAGTGCTTGTCTATCCATCAAGTACAAGGCCTGAGATGGCATCCTCAGTACCACCAAAAAAGGAAGTAAAAATCCCTACTGAAAAAAACTTTGAAGTAACTAAATAAATTAGATCTATATCATGTTTGTAAGCTAAAACACTCATTATTGTTAAGATGTCAATTCTCTCCAAATTCATCTATACATTTAAGGCACTTCTAGTCAAAATTCTGTCAGGCCTGTACATAGGAATTAGCAAGTGTAAAATGTGTATGGAAAAACAAAGACCTCAGAAAGTCAAAACAACTGTGAAAAATCAAATTTGAAACACAATACCTGATTTCAAAATTTATTAGGAAGCCATAAAACAAAGATAGAGTGGTATTATCAGGACAGACATATACATCAGTTAAATAGTACAAAGTACAGAAACATAACCATGTAAATATCAAATGACTTTTGACAATGCGAAAAAATGAGAAATCCAATGGGAAAAGAAAAGGTCTTTCATCTAGTGCTGAAACAACTAAAAATCAATATGCAAGAAAAAAGAACATTGATCTTTACCTCACACTGTATTTAAAAACCAACTGAAAATGGATCATATAGCTAAAAATATCAGTTAAAACTATAAAATTCCTAAGATAATACAGGAGAAAATATTTGTACTCTTAGGCAAATACCTCTTAGATGGAAAGTAAACCACAGAGGGGGAAAAAATGGATAAAATGGGCAACAATTACACCCCTTTCTCTTCAAAAGATGTTAGAACAACAAAAAGTCATATCACACAATGGGAGAAAATACTTGTGAAATCCATACACACACATTCGCCTTTGTATGTATATATACATGTGTGTATGTATGTTTATACAAACATAGCAACTCATCTATAGAATACAGATAGAACTCATAAAAACCAATAACAAGAAGATAACTCAAGTTTTTAAAGAGGCAAAGAATATGAACAGACTAACAATGAAGACATATGAATCACAAATAAGGATGGAAAAGACATTCAATGTCATCAGTCATTAGGGATCTGGAAATTAAAACAAGAAGGTATCATCACACTTAGTGAAGTAATTAAAATTTAAAACTCTAGCAATACCAACCACTAGCAAGACTGTAAAGCTAGTCAGGAATGCAAACACTAATGGTGGGAATCTAAAAGGGTCTAACTACTTTCGAAATACTCTGGCAATTTCTCATAAAGTTAAACCTTCTTTAAACATACTTCCCACTACAACCCAGCAATCTTACTCATGGGCATTTATCCGATTGTTCACAGCAGTTTTATTCATAATAGGCAAAACCTATAAACAATTTAAATATCCATCAAGTGGAAATTGGATAAAGAAATTGTGGTACATTCACTGAATGGAATTCAACACAACAAGAAAAGGGAATGAACTACCAACACAGGAAAGAACATATAGGAATATAAGAAACACCACAGATCAGAATAAGACATAGAAAAATACATACCAGGTGATTCAATTTATATGAAATTCTAAAAGAAATCAAAATTATCGTGACAGAAAGCAAATGAGGCCTGCCTAGGATCAGGGGTGAGGGAAGAGACTAACTGCTAAATAGCCTAAGAGAATCTGGGAGATGATGGAAATATATCTTGACTGTGGTTGTGCTTACGAAGTGATATACACATGTCAAAACTCACCCAACTCTACACTTAACATTAGTGAATTTTATTGTATGAAATTTACACTTTAATAAAGATGATTATAAAATTCACAATCACATTAGGCACTCAGGTTTATACCTGTAATGCCAGCTGCTCTGAAGGTTGAGATAGGAGGATCACAAGTTCAAGCCAAACCCAGGCAAAAAAGTGAGTCCTCATCTCAAAATATAAATAAAGTAAAATTCACAAATATATGAGCTGGGGATGCAGCTCAGTGATAGAATGCCTGCCTAATATTCATGAAGCCCTAGGTTTGATGCCTAGCACCACTAAATAATAAATAAAAAAAATTTAAAAACATGATACTAATAAAAAGCATATTCAGTGCTCATGTTATAAAAAGAAAACAGGAAGAACAATTATTAAAAAGGAAAAACAGAGCAAATAAACATTTTTAAATAACGTAAATATATTACTCATCTAAGGAATAATGTGGTCATGTGTAATTTTAATCTTCACTATACTAACTTATTCACCAAGGAAATTCTGCAAATCCATAACAAGTAAAAAAGTATCTACTCTTATTTCAAATAGCTTCTATTCTGTTTGATGGTTTCTGTTTGCTAGTCATGGGAAGAGTATATCTGGTCCTTAAGGAACCAGTTCGTGAAACCAGGAGCGAGGGATTCTTAAGTGAATTGGGGCTAGCTGCTTTTGAAAAGGAGGTCCCATTGTGAGGCATTTCTTAACAAAATGTCAGTTTCGATGTCTCAGATACCAAGCATGCCCTTAAAGAGAAACACTAAGCACAGTCAAAGCAAACAGACTAATAAGAAGATAACTGACATTATTCGTTGTTCCATTGTTCACACACATATACACAGTCACAGACAACTGGGAATAAGAGCTTTAATAATTTCTAAAGGAAAGAAACAGAATAGCCTACAATACATACAAAGGGCAGAACAGTTTTAGATTAACAAAGTTTATAGTAAAATCAACAGGAGAATTTGAACTCTGGCATCTAAATTTCTCATAATTCTTAAAGTGTTCTCAACCCACAAAGTAAAATCTAATCAATATTTGGATTATTTTAGTGAAAAGTTACATATTTACAAAAACTCAGGCATTATCTAAACTGAAGACAAATCCTGTCCATTCCCTTTAAGCTACTTTAAATTGTTACCTATTATTGCCCAGATGCACCTTAGGCTTTTTTAACTACAGTACTGTGATGAACCAGCAGTGTGATTGGGTAAGAGTTAAAAACCAAAATTGGAAAGTGTGTGTGTGTGTGTGTGTGTACGTACGTGTGCATTTCACACTTAAATATGGATTTGTGTTCAAAACACACTAAATTACGAAGTCTGAAATATGTTGAAATAGTCTACTCACATAATCAAAAATCGATGAAGAATGTAATGAAGGAATTTATGACTCTAATATGAAACTCTAAAAGTCCCACAATCATATTTTTTAGAAGATACTCACAATATCCTATTAAACACTGATTTTTCTTAAAAAATGATGGGTCTGGGCTGGGATTTAGCTAAGTGATAGAGCTACCTAACATACAAGAGGCTCTGGGTTCCATCCCAAGCACCTCAAAAAAAAAATGATGAATTCAAATACATGGTATTATTTATGTTATTTATAGCTTAGATATGAAATGTTCCCCAAAAGCTCACTTTGTGAGACAATGCAAGAATGTCCAGAAGTGAAATGATTTAAGAGTATGAAAACTCTAACCTAATCAGTGGACTAATCCACTGATTTGGATTAACTGTGTAGTAACAGTAAGCAGGTGTGGTGTAGCTGGAGGAAGCAGGTCACTGGGGCATACTTTGGAGTTTATATTTTGCCCCTGCTTTCTGGTTGCCCTGTCCTGAGCTACTTTCCTTAGCCATGCTCTTTCACCATGATGTTCTGCCTTACCTTGGGTCCAGAGCTATGCATTCGACCAATGGTAGACTGAGCCTTTGAAACCATGAGCCAAAATAAACTTTCCCTCCTCCTTGTTTTATTCAGATCTTTTGGTCGCAGCAACACAAAGCTGACCAAAATATATGGTATTCCCACAAGTTGAGAACTCAACAAAGGCAAAATAAATGTCAAATTGTTGTCTGGTCTGATAACCAGTATGATGCAAAGTTTCCTAAAATTGCTTATGAATTATATACTTTTAGCAATGGTACATGCAGGAATTATAATCTGAACTGGAGGCACCATGAATCATCTGAACCACAAAAAACACAATGAAGTTAATAAAAGATAACACCAAGTAATAAAAAATTACAACTGTGTTTTATCAACAGAAACAGAAAACAAACAAACAAAAGAACCCACATGGGTTTCCACAGATGCAAATCATTACTCAGCTCTCCTTATCAGACATTCACCTTCTATGAAAATCAAAAGCACATATGATTTCCCCACTTACAAGACTACAATGTTTTCAAGTCAATTACATCTTCAAATAACTTTAAATATATATGGGATCGTAAGGTATGACTTATCTTCTCCCTACATGCCTTTACAAAAGTACAACAAAATCTGATTTGTCAATTTACTCCATATCCTCAATTTACCTACTCATAGTATTTATTATACAATTACTCTGCAATGTCACCTCTTTCTTAACACCTTAACCAAATTGCACACTTTATTGTGCCAAACCTAAAACTGTCAAGAAACATCACTCTTCCAGGGACAGCCACAGAATATTGATAATTCTTTCAGGAAATATTAGTGAGATGCTTACTAATATATATTGTTATATAAGTAATGATATATTTATTGATATAATTTATTAATATATTAATATTTAGCTTATATTGTATAATATTAATATATCTTTCAAAGGAAATTAATGAGATGCTTACTAATGTTATTTTATAAGTAATAATATACTTATTGATATAATTTCCTAATATATTAGTGCTTACTGTTTATCACACTGCATAATATTAATATATCAGTCAAGGAAAATTCAAGAAATAATTTAGAAAAGGGAAGTGAATGTCCGGGTCAAGAAACGCTCTCCAAGCACCTCCTATACAGCAAATACTATACTAAGAAGCACTAAGGACATCAACTAAGTGTGAGATGAAACAGACATGTAAACAAATTAATGCAATACAGAGTCCCAATACAAAATGTGGTAGGATAGACAAACAGAAGAGACAGCTGGGTTTTCTAAGGCGAGCATGATAACTGAAGTTAAGTGGTCATGTGTCCATATTATTGCAACTGAGAGGCAACAATCATGAGAAAAGTATCAAGGATTTAAGAGACACATCCTGATACTACTGAGCAGTACCTATCTCAAGTTCAAGAAAAAAAATGACTCCTACTTTTTAAAGTCACAATTAAACTACTTGTTTAAGATATGCCTAAGTGGTAAAATTTCAAAGGTACGGATTGATGCATTTATGCTTCCCAACATTAATCAAAGAAAAAACAAGGAATCTCATTGGATGCTGACTTCCCACAAAAAGGAAGACATCATTAAGAATCATGAGCAGAGAAACCATGGGTTCGGGTGCCATGGCCTAGAATTCTAGGTCAGCAACTAATACTATGACCTTGGACAGGTTACTTATCCTTGCACAGTTTACTTATATGCAAAAGTCATGCAAACAACCATTTCATAGTGTTGCTCACAGAATTAAATTGGCCACCCATATAATAAATTCAATAGCATCAAGCATATAATATGTGCTTATTTTAAAAACTAACAATTCCCTCTACCACCATCAACCAGAAAGCCAATTCTTCAGCTAAAATCAGTAAAATTCAGAGGCTCCAGATCTCAAAAGAACAATTCAACACTACATAAAACTAAAAAAGAAAAATACAGTTTCAAATTCATATCCCTTCACCCCTGTGTGTGTACGTGTACGTGTGTGTGTGTGTGTGTGTGTGTGTGTGTGAAGTGCTTCAGACTGAAGCCACAATTGCACCTGACAAACATTTGCTGAAGGATAAATAAATTTCTTAGCCAAAGAGTTCAGGAATAACAAAGAAAACATAGGTGTCAAGGAGAAGAAATAATTTCTGACTTTGTCATTTTTTTCAGTCTTTAAAAAGTAGACATGATTTCCTTCTTAATATTTTAAATGAATCTCAAAAGTGGTCTAAAGGATTAATTAAAATGTATTTATGAAGCTTTAAGCTACTTGGTGGAAAAGACTATAAATGCAAATTTTTATTCTCCTTCTTTAGGATTATAGCTGCCCTGTCAAAATCTAAAGCTATATTAGTTTGCTTTTTCCAAAAAGATTGAATACTATTTTGTTTTCTATTATGTTAGCACTTAATAGTCAATGTGACAACTGTGGATTTCTGATGGAACAGTTATAGAAGATAATATTCCAGTTACCAATCTTGCCTACTATTCTGTTTCAAATTAATGAGCAAGTAATCTGTCTTCTATATCTTCTTCTAGGTACAATTCTCTATTTTCTAGATCATTACCCCATTCACACCTCAATTTGGTAAGCTCAATGACATTGTTCACCTGGCTATTTTGCAACTCAACAAATATAATCTTGTATACGAACAAAACATAGTTCACAAATTACAATCATAATGTTTTAAGCCAGAGCTTTAGTACCTTCCATCATATTTCAAAAATCTTACGAATGTATTATACGTTTCTATTTTAAAATGAACATATGAAAACAATGAAACTCACCTAATACGTTTTAAAACATATCATAAAAAATAAAATTATAAAAAATAAAAAGATTTATACAAAACAGCAAATTTCATAAATCATTTACTTCTACATAGTACCCCTATAAATACTGAGTAAAATCAACCCTACACATTTGGTAATGCTCAGTTCTATTATTCCTTCATTATTTCCAGCATCAACTAATCTTAGATAATTTTCATTGTTTTTATTTTTAGTTTAAAATCACACATTACTCTCAAGAACATTTCAGATGCTCTTTTTCTACATCACTGCAACTTTAATATATAAGGCTGCCTACATAAGTTCACAGGATTCTGTCACTTGGATAAAGACATAAAGCCTTAATAGGAGTTTTATTTCTCAGACACAAGATTCTCAATGCTTGTAAATCAGAAGATAGATTCTGCACTCACTGACAAATTCCTAAATGTATATGTGCAATTAAATAGACAAGCAGTAAAATTCGAAGGTACCGAATTAGAAACTGTTACATGAACTGCACTCACCTGACTAAATGGAGCAGACAGGAAGATAAACACCAAGACTCATTACCAGCCAACAGTATGAACAATAAACAAACAAGGAGAGAACTTTAAAATACAGAATAAATAACAAGTGGTCTTGGTCCCCACTCCTTAACCCCCAAAAAAATCAAGGTCGAGAGATAGCTTAGATCTAATAAACAGCCTTGCAAACCCCAAAGCTGACATCTGGGAAGCTCTGTGTGCAACTCTCCCATCAAGTTCACCACTGTCTATTCTGTGCTTCCTCTTGACCTGGTACACACTTCTCTTAAAATTGACCACAACATATGACAACCGTTCACACCTCTCCCCAAAGGCTACCTCTTCTCATTCATTTTGTGCACCCTGAAAGCTTAACCAAATCTGTGTTCCCAATTTTTTTGCCTGGCATATAGTAAATACTCAAGGAAAGTTACTGAATTGAACCTGAATAAACTTTTTTTCTAAACACTACAATTATGACAAAATCAAATAACAATCAGTTTAAAAGTAAAGCCAAACTGAGAATAACTGAACACTTCAATATGTATTCTCTCTCTGAAATGTAATTATTAAACATCATAGACAAAATAGCAAACAGGGTAAACACCAATCCTATTTCTATGAGATAAAATTGGTTTAATCAATACAGAATTTTACGTTGGTTGAAGTTCCCATGTGTCATGTGTATCAATCTAGTTTTCTCTTTTTCTCATTAATGATAAATCAGAAAACTTGAACAAAACTGAAACTCAAAGGCATATTTGTACATAATCATTACTTTTCAATGTCCAGTCACCATTAAAAATTATACTCTCAACACTTAATCAATCCTGTAACATTTCTCACATTCCCAGCCTCCCCTGTGCAAAATTTTTAAATTGGAAAACTAACAGGTGATACATCTTTCTTTGTAGTAACTGAATAAATTTTTGCTCTATGTGAGTAGAACTGTCAAAGAACTGAATTTACAAGTACCCCCTCACAAAACTATTTCAGCATTCAGCTGTTTCCTAGCAACAGAATCCGCTATTTTCTCATCACAAATAGGCTATAGGGATAAAATCTGTGTCTCAGTGCATTCTGAGTCCATGAAGGTTAAAAAAAAATAGAGCATAAATAACATGTAAAACTATTAAGTATTTTCTAGTCTGTGTAGACTGAGGTTTTAAAATGGGTAATTACAATTCTTAAATATGATAAATGATCTGGAAAACAAGAGTCTTTACAAAGAAGGGGGGATCTTATCTTTTCTGTGAATGGGAGGGGATCACAAAGGTGAACACAAAAGTAGTTGCCGCAGGATTACTCTAGAGAGATCAACCATGAAGAATGAAGCTGTTATTCTCAAGGTAGCTAGTTTAAACCTGGTTTATACTACAACATTGTTTCAAAGCAAAATAAAAAATTCAAGCCATATATACTCCAGAGAAAAATTGTCAAAAGAGTAACAATTTTAAGTACTATAGCCAACCTGGATAGTTCTTCAGAAGTATTCTGAGGTCATAAACATTTGCAATTGAGAGTTCAAAAATATTCTGCATATACAGCACTTGGCACATATTACTGGGTACTTCATTCTTTCCTTTTACAGACAGCATACTGATGTGTAACCCATTTCCTCAACAAATCAGAAGAATGCCAACATGCAGCTCTCACACAACCCTCAGATCCTGAGCACCTACTCTTCACAAGGGAGTATGTAGTAGGTATCAGAGAAAATTAAGTGGAATCTGGCACAACTGCTACCCTGGAACTGCTTCAATTTAAAACAGGCAACAGAAACACCTGCCTGAAGGTGAACACCAGAAAGCAGTAGAGAGAGGTATTTGATTGGACCTAGAGAGAAGCAATAAACTATAGCAAAACTATAGCAAAAAGGGCACAGGAGTTCCAGGAGACATAATGAAGAACCTGAGTCCTTTACTAATTAGCTGGGTGAGTTTTGGTAAGCTACCCAACCTGTCTGGAGTTAAATTCTCATGGACAAAATGAAGAAACCTGATTGGCAAGTTTCATAGACAGCCTTATGTAACAGAAAGCAGGGTGCTAATCATTACCATACATCATAGGACAAGTGAGCATATCCATTAGCCTTTGGGAGATAATTAGGTCACACAAAAAAGTGGAGACCCTCATGAATGGACTTAGTAAAATTTTATTTAGTTAATTACTTTTGGTACTGGAGATTGAAGTCAGGTGCTTTACCACTGAGCTATATCCCCAATCCTTTTTTATTTTTGAGACAGGGTCTCCCTAAATTGCTGGGGCTGGCCTCCAACTGTAATCTTCCTATCTTGGCCTCCCAAGCACTGGGATAACAGGTGTGAGCCACCACACCAGGCATTTGTGTCCTTTTCAAAAAGACATGAAGAAGCCAGGCTCCATGGCACACACCTGCAATCCTAGCAGCTCGAGAGAATGAGGTAGGAGGATCTCAAGTTCAAAACCATCCTCAGCAAGAGTGAGGTGCTAAGCAACTGAGACCCTGTCTCTAAATAAAATACAAAATAGGGCTTAGGATGTGACTCAGTGGTTAAGTGCCCTGAGTTCAATTCCTGGTACCAAAAAAAAAAAAAAAAAAAAGACATGAAGAGAATTTGCTCCCTTTCTCTCTGCTCTCTATCATGTGAGGATGCAAAGGGAAGACAGCCACCTGCAAATCAGGATACAGCAGGCCCTCACCAGATACTGGATCTGCCAGCACCTTGGTCTTGGGTCTTCCAGACTCCAGAACAGAGAAATAAATATTTGTTCTTATATCTTCCAGTTTATGGTCATTTGTTAGAGGAGCCTGAACTAACACAATATCTACAAAACTAAATTTTGCATTATAGTGTAAGGAAAAGGGCAAGATGGTACACAAATGATTATCATTCAACTCAAAAATCTTTTCCTGCTATAAAACTTTTATGTCTAATACTTATATTTACTGGCCGCCAGAAAGCAGACAGAACTTGAAATGGGGTCTCAAGTCATTTCCATAATTACAAAATACACAACCGTGCAAAGCACCATAGAGAGAAATAAAAGGAAAAATCAAAACCTCTTAAAATATTATTCTTCCCATGAAGCAGCCCCTTCTAATGAACACCTAATGTACATAGTGCTTGGAAATTTCAAAGCACCTTCACATAAATCACTGAGTTTTTTTTAATGAAGGAAATAACTAAAACTAAACTCTTTTGCTTGGTACAACCACTGTTCCAATTTGATTTTCTATGATTCTTTAGAATCATAGACACACCACTAACCATTTCCAAAACAAAGCCCATGATCCCAGCAACTAACTTCTACTACTCTCAGCAAGCTGTTCATCTCCTATAGCCAAGTCATTTGAAGCCAGCATCAATTCTATCTTGTCTCAAAATTCCCTGAGATTAAGTGGTGACCACTTTCAGACCACTCCTCTCTTTCTACCTATCCACTGGGTCCTTTACATACATCTTACTTCCCTCTACTAGAAGAGAGAGTTCTTGAGGGTCAAGCTCCTATTCCATTTTCCAATACTACCTTGGCCACCATGCAGGTAAGCCTGATATCTGCTAAAGATATTTGTTGGATGGACAGAAAATTGTTTAGTGGACCTTACATAGAACTTTAAAAGCCAATATCTCATACATAGAACAATGATCAAGTTCAGCTTAGCATATTCAGTCAACAAACATGTTGAAGTCAAAAGAAAATGTTTATTTTTTTTCTTCCAAAATGAATGTTTTTTTCTGTTGATTTCATAGCTTTTAACTGCCTTTCCCTAACAGATCATTACCATGAGAACAAATGATGCCTGACATTAATGGTGGAGGTAAAGGTGTTACTCACTACTTGCCTATTGATTATTGATCAGTTGCAACACTGGTTCGTAGCAATGAATTTTAAAGCGACATGAAATAATCAGGAAAAGCAACAAAAACTCAAGTAGTTAGACAAGGAGTCAACTAGGCAGACAAAAATAAGATACAGAAACTCTCATATTAATCCAAAGTAAGCAAGCATTCAAGAGAATTACAAGCTGCTGGGTGCAGGGGAGGTTATGCACACAGATAGGTCAGTGGTACAGCATTTGCTCAGCATGCACGAGACCCTGAGTTCAATCCCAGGTGCCAAAAACTACAGAAAAACAAAAAAGAAAATTAATTATATTTACTCATTTAAGTAAACTGAATATCGCATTTAAAAAGAGTATAAAAGATTTAAGAGGATTCAAATCTCTTTAGAAATAAAAATTACTTTTGATCAAGTACCTACAAAGCGTATTTTTCCAAAGCAAAAATACCTGGTAAGTCACAGAATGAACTAGAACCTTTAAAATGTGAGAAATCCTTTTCAAAAAAAGAAAATCCTTGCTTTTTCTGTGACTTCAAGAATCAATTGCCTGTCAATTCTTTCCTTGGGAATTTCTCAAAGTCATTCTTGTATATCTAACTGATCCCTCTATCTTACCATATATATAAGTCAACTAAAAATGGACTAAAGACTTAAATTAAGACTTGAAACTATGGAACTACTAGAAGAAAACATAGAGGATATGCTCCACAACAATGGCCTGGGAAAAAAAAATATTTGGATAAGATCTCGAAAGCACAGGCAAAAAAACTAAAAATAGACAAACGGAATTACATCAAACCTTCTGCACAACAGAGGCTGGAGACAGAACTCAGAGGAAGAGCACCTGCCTAGTATTCAGAAGGCCCGGGATTCAATCCCCAGCACTACAAAACAGATCAATTAATTAATTAATTTAAGGTTTCTGCACAATGAAGAAAACAATCAACAAAATGAAGAGACAACCTACAGAGTGGAAAAAAAAATATTTACAAACCATATATCTGACAAGGGTTAAAATCTAGAACATACAAGAAACTCAAACTCTATAGCAAAAAAATTCCCAAAATAATCCAATTTAAATTTAAAAAGGACAAAAGCCTGGTAAGTATTACATGAATCAAAACATCATCCTGTGCCTGATAAATATATACTACTATATGTTAGTTAAAAACAAAATTTTTAAAAGGCATAATAATATTTGCTTAAAGTCTGTGGCTTGTTGTTATTAATGCTGTTTTGAGATGGGGGTCTCACTATATTGCTGAGACTGTCCTTAAACTCCCAGGCTCAAATTACCCTCCTGCCTCAGGCTCCTAAGTAACTGAATCAATAGGTATGTGCCGCCATACTTGAAAAAAGTCTAGCTTTTTAACATCTTACCTCCACTCTGTTTATGAAGAGTTTCATAAACAGAAGGCAAAATTTGTAATGCTATGTGAAGAAAAGAGAAGATTTCCCTTAAAGAAATTCAGCTACAATTTAAGAATCTGGACCATTTTCTAAAAACAGACAAAGCTTAGTTACATTCGTGTGAAGGCATGTAAAACTCAAACTCAGTTGTAAGCCCTCCTCTCTTCTCCACTCGCATACCATATATGTCAGATTTTCATTGCTTTGACAAGATACCTGAAAAAACAACTTAAGAAGAGGAAAGGTTTCAGAGATTTCAGTCCATGGTCACTTGGCCCCATCAATTTGGGCCTGTGCTAAGGCAGAATGTCAAGGTGGGGAGCATGTGGCAGAGCAAAGCTAATCACCTCATGGCAGCTGAGAAGCATATATAAAAAGAGGAAGGGGCCAGGGTCCTCATATACCCTTAAAGGGCATGCATCCAATGACCTACTTTCTTCAACTAGACTCCACCTACTAAAGGTTCCACACTTCCCAATAGGGCCAGCAGTTGGGGAGGAGGAAGGAGGGATAAGAAGAAATTGGTCAATGGGTACAAAATTACACTTAACAGGTTGAATAAGTTCTGGTGTTCTACTGCACAGTAAAACATCTGAGTTTGGGGGAACACTTAAACAGTCCAAAAGATAATACCATGCTCTTCCCATGTGGTTTCATACAATCTCATAGCTTCATATTCTCCTCTCCAGAAATCCAGACTCCCAAATTCAGGTTCATACCAGCCTTCTCCATTTGGATAACTAATAAGCACCTCCAAATTAACATGGTCAGAATAGATCTCTTGATTTTATTTATTTTTCTCACATAAAATAAATTGAGAGAGCCTTCCACATGTTGGTAAAAGTATCACCCTTTAATCAGTTATTCAAGCTAAAACTTTAGAAACTATGACACAATAATAAGGAACAGACTCTGAGATCAGGCTGTATAAACTCAAACTCTGCCTCTGTTCATCACTACCTGTGCAAGGATACAGTAAACCTCAAAGAGTGAGAATAGCACCCACTGTGGGGGCTACTATATACACTAAATGTCTTAATTCATGTAAATCATTTAGAACAGCACTTGGCAAATATCAAATTGTTATTGAGCTAAGTTATCATCATCATCATCACCATTAATCTGATTCTTCTTTTTCTCTCATACCAATCCACCAAGTCAACGTACTTCAGAAATTTAACTGCAATCCATTGACTTCTCAGTAGTTATTAGCAGTCATTCATTTCAAGCCACCATCCAGACTACTTCCAACCCAATCTTTCTGCTTCCATTCTTTCCTGACCCTCCAAAATGGTTTTCAAGCACCAGCCCCAGTAATGTATTTAAAATAGAAATCAGATCCCATCACTCCCTCACTCAAAAGCAACTAATGGCTTTCTACTACATTAAGCTGAAAAAAACAAACTTTAGTGCACCACGTTGCAGCAAACTGGTCTTCTTTCTTCTAAATAAAAAGGCCAAGTTTCCCTCTTTGGGACCTTTGCATCAATGACTTTTCCATGCCTAGAATGAATTTTTCTCTATATTTGTTTGGCTCACTCTTTCATGTCATATATAATATTGTGATTATTTATTTCTTTGATAATTGTCTACTTTCTACTAGAATATAAGTTTTCCAATAGAAGAAACTGCATCTATCTTACGTACTATATGATATATGTTGAATAAAAAAGTTATTTAATAAATAAACCACTAAATGAAAGAACTGGTTACAGCTTCTAAAATTGTTAGGTGAGGTAAAGAATTACACTTTTCTCTCATTGTCTTTCCTACCTGATTACCAATTTCGTGTGTCATAAATCCAAATTCACCCTTTTTGCCTACTTTGAAACTGCACTTTTCAATATTTTCTGAGTTTGAATACCAAAATCCCCTAATTACATAACTTACACAAACAGTTGTCATCAAAAGGTCCTAAAACTTATAACCAGAAAATCTGAGATCCAGCTATGGCTCCAGCAATTACTGGCCAACATAACCTGGACAAATGACTTAGCCTCTTTGAGCTACATTATCCTCACGTGTATAATGCAGATTATAATCCCTATCTCAGAAATGTGTAATGAGGAGCAACTGACATATGCATGAACAATAATCTATGAACCCAGGAGGGCTGTATTCTCACAGTGTCTTCCACTTCAATTGAATTTCACTGAGCACTGACCACATGTACTAGATGTTACACTAGAAAGAAAATCTGAATGAAGAGTTTGCATTTTAGTTGAGAAAAACACATAACGAGAATGATTCCATCATAGTTTGGTGGCTTGCAGAGCACAAAGGAAATACACTTAACACAATCTTAGAGGGTTCCCAGAGGAAGCAGGGCCACAGTTGAATTATATGGTTGTATAAGGTAAAGAAAGAGTTCATATCAAAGGAGAAGGTACTGCCAGAATTTTACCTGTCCTAAAGCAATTTAAAAGCCAGATTAGTTATATTATAAAAATCACATGATCCAAGTTAAGAACAAGTTTTCAGATATCACCGGGGGTAAAACTCTTCAATTTACAACTTCCCCAAAAACCATTTATTTCATCTTCCACCATGAATTAAAATGCCTTTTAAATCTACTTTAGGGCACTTTTTCTCATCCTACAAGAATATTTCCATTTATAAAGCTGAAATTTTTCAATTACATACTCCAAGGTCAAAACCTCCCTCACTGGAAAGGACAGTAATATAGAGACCATAGCAACAGGTTTAGATTTTTACTGCACCAACAGTTCTAAAAGAAACTCCTTCTCCTCTTTGCTTTTCCCTTCCACAGCTGTCAGGACAGCTTCCCAAGCAATATACTCCATCCATTCTCCTGCAGGATAAGGCAAAGGGTTCTCTGGATTTCCTCTTAACAAGGCCAGGCCCTGACACACAAGAGAAAGATAAGCACTGCCTAAGAGAGCAGGTCTCTGTCCCTCCTCAATCAAGTCATGACCACTGAGGCCAAAACTCTGTGCAACCCACCATTAATCAGGACAGATTCATTTAAAGTAAATCTGAATCCACTAAAACTAAACACACACGTGCTCTACAACCTACAATTTCACTCCAAGGCACATAACCAACAGTGCTTGCCAAAAGATGTACTAGAATATTCAGAGCAGCAGTATTAGTAATAACCAAAAAGAAAATAAAATCCAAATGACTATCAAAAATAGAGTAAATAAATTTTGACAAAATCAATCAGAATTAGGATGAATCAGAGTCATGTCATCTGACAGAATGCAATGAATCAGCTTCTCTTCTATGATATTCTGAAGATATATAACTTGAATCTAAACTCATGGAAACATCACACAAACTCAAATTGAAAGATATTCAACAAAATAATTAGTTTATAATCTTCAAAAGCAACAAAGTTACCGGGCACAGTGGCCCACACCTGTAATCCCAATGGCTCAGGAGCCTAAAGCAGGAGGATCGCAAACTCAAAGCCAGCCTCAGCAACTTAGCAAGAGCCTGTCTTCAAATAAAAAAATTAAAAGGGCTGGGGATGTGGCCCAATGGTTAAGTGTCCCTGGGTTCAATCCCTGGTACTAAAAATAAAAATAAAAAAATAAAAAAATCAACAAAGTTCATGAAAGTCAAGGAGAACCTAGGAATTTGTTCCAGCCTGGAGGACACTATTAAGAGACGTGACAAATAACAGCACATGTAATGTAGGTTAGATCCTTTCAAAATAAAGGACATGATTGAGACAACTGGTGAAATTTGAATGGGGTCTGAGAATTAGATGATATTAACATATTGATATTAATTTCTTATTTTTACAGCTGATTTTGGGATTTAGGGGAGAAATGTCCCATTTATAGGAATCGCACTGGGTGACAAGGAATCAGAATGGGAATTTATCCTCAAATGATTTAGAGAAAAAGTTACTGTTTTTACTTGAAATTTTTCTGTAAATTTGTGATTATTTCAAATTTTTAAAAATTAAATTTAAGAATTAATGTTGGGCTCATATTTGCTGGTGGAACTGCGAACTGGTGCAACCACTCTAGAAAGCAGAGATTCCTCAGAAAACTTGGAGTGGAACCACCATTTGACCCAGCTATGCCACTCCTCAGTTTATAAACCCAAAGGACTTAAAATCAGCATACTACAACAATATTTAAAAACAGCTCAACTCACAATAGCTAAGCTATGGAACCAACCTAGGTGCCCTTCAACAAATGAATGGATAAAGAATATGTGGTATATATACATAATAGAATATTACTCAGCCAAAAATAAGAATGACTTTATGACATTTTGCCAGTAAATTGATGGATCTGGAGACTGTCATGCTAAGTGAAATAAGACAATCCCAAAGAACAAAGGCCAAATGTTCTCTCTGATATGTGGATGTTAACAAACAATAAGGTGGGGCAGGGAGAATAGAAGTTTAGTGAATTAGACAAAGAGGAAGGAAGGGAAGGAAGGGGAGATAGGAATAGGAAAGAGAGTGGAATGAATCGGACATAACTTTCCTATGTTTATAAATGGATACACCACCAGTGAAACTCCACATCATGTACAACCATACGCATGGGATCCTAATTAGAATACATTATATGCCATGTATGTATAATATGTCAAAATACACTCTACTATCATGTATATCCAAAAAGAACAAATTTTTTAAATCTGAAAAGAAGTTTGTTGGAAGGGGAAGAATGAGCAGCAGGATGGGAAGAAGAAATTCAAAGTTCATATGCTATATTTCTTATCCACAAAATATAGTTTAAGGAAGCTTGTTGAAAAATGATTGAATTACACACTTAGGATCTCACAGAATTTTACCTTTTGTTTTTTGTTTCACTTTGTTTTTTGGTACCAGTGATTAAACCCAGGGCATTATGCATGTGTTAGGAAAGTACTGTACCACTTAGCTCCAGTCCAGGCACTAAATTTTCTTTTCTCTCAGTATTCTTAGATCCCCTATCTTCTACCCAGAAAGTAGAAAAAAAAAAAATGTAAAATTCTGTGAAAACCTGACACATATCCTTCTTTCTACACTGGATTATTGGAAGAACAAATTGGAAAGCAAATATATGTAGAACATCTTGCACTATCTGAAAGAAAAATGTGCAGTAAATGCAAAAAAAAAGTTTAGGCAAATTTATAAAATAAAGTTAAAATTTATTCAAAATTTATTTAAACGTGGCAATACACAAAATCAGAAGAGTTTGAAGTCCCAAAAGTAAAAGAATTTCAGATTCATTTCCACAGTTATGATTAAATTACACATTACACAGCTTGGTTTAAACAGAAATTACAAATTACATTTAATACACATTAAGTGTTCAATACATAGCAGACAGCAGTTGTCTGCCTTGCCATTATCATTCTCCCCTCTCCCCATTACTAGCAATCAGTGTTCCACATCTGTTGGGAATATTGTAGTTTCAGGAATATGCTGACTGTCAGGTCCCACTATCCACCAACTAACAACAACTAATGGAGCAGGCCCATGACCTTGGGCCAGGCAATCTCTCTGACTACAATAACTGATTAAGTGATAGGAATATGATAGTTGAATTGTGTCCCCCCAATTTTGTATGTTTAAGCTTTAACCCCTATTACTTAAGAATGTGTGACCTCATTTGGAAATACAGTCACTGCAAATATACTTAATTAAAATCAGGTCACACTAGAGTAGGAGAGCCCCTAATCCAATATGACTGGTATCCTTATAGGAAGTAGGAATGTGTGCTACACAGACAGAATGCCATGTGAAGACTGGAGTTATACTGTCACAAGCCAAGAAACTACCAGAAGGTAGAGGAAACACCCAGAATAGGCCCTTCTCTAGCACCCACAGAAGGAGCACAGACATACTGACACCCTGATTTCAAACTTCTACCTTCTAAAACCAAGAGACAGTAAGTTTCTATTGTTTTAAGACATCAGTGTGTGGTACTTTGCTATGGCAGTCTTAGGAGGCTAATACAGCATATGACAAGCACTGGGACAATTTCTTTGGATGATATGCTATACATAAAGTCTGACCCAACAACAGCTACCTTTGCTACCATTAGAGAAGCCAAATCAAGGAACAAAGCATATGCAGAGGGGAAAAGGCAACTGGAAAGAAATAGCTAGAACACCAGTCAAGCCATGTATGAAATTCCCACTACTACATCTGGACTGTTCACTTTCATGAGCTAGCAGATTACATTTACTGATTAAGGTAGCCCAGGCTGGTACTCTATTACCTGCAACTGAGGTAAAAAATACTACCTAATGGGCTAAGGATATAGCTCAGTTGGTAGGGTGCTTGCCTGGCAAGCACAAGGTCCTGGGTTCAATCCCCAGCACCGCAAAAAAAAAAAAAAAAAAAATACTACCTAACAGGGACATTAAGCTAGTGTCAAGAGTATTTTGCTGCTAGAAACACAATTCCACTCAAATATGAGTTCCTAAATTAGTTAAAACTGAAATTGAGGGCTGGGGACATAGCTCAGTTGGTAGAGTGCTTGCCTCAGAAGTACAAGGCCCTGGGTTCAATCCCCAGCACCGCCAAAAAAAAAAAAAAAAAAAACTGAAATTGAAAAAACTGAAACTTCATTATCCCATAATAAGAAATTTTAGTGGTTCCACAGCTGGTGAATTTAGCTCCTCAATGGCATCAGTAAGTACTCAGATTCTTTCCACCTTTCTACAAGTCTATCTTGCAAACTGGGCTGTCCTCAATAGTCATTTGCCTTATCTCAAGTTGGCTGCAGCAGTTATAGGTATCACATTCAGTTATAATACTATCCAGAAGGGGAAAAAAGAACTATTTCATCCCATATGCCCATGTTTTAGCAAGGAGAATTCTTTTTAGAAGCCCCAAACAACTTCGTATATTATTCAGCCAGAACTACAGTATATCACATACATAGAGCACATATTGAGGGAGGAGTCATCATAATTGGGCCCAAAGGTGGGACTAATATCCCAGAAGTTGTCGGAAATGTTCAATGATATCTATGGTAGTCATGGAGACCAGGGTCCACTACTGGCATTTAGTGGATGACATTTAGCTAATGTCCTGAAAAACATATGGCTGATTTACCCAAAGAAGTACTATCCAAAATGTCAACAAAGAGAAAATAGGCAAAACTAAGAGTAATAAAAGAAAGGGAACATCCATCTAATAGACTAACATTCATGTCTTCCACAGAGGATCTCAGTGGTGAAAGACACTATTCTTACCTATAAATAGATTACAAGTAGTACTAATTAACTGTTTCAGACAAGAAGAAATAATTTATAAGCAACAAGAATAAGATAAAGTAACAGAATTAGGGATCAGGAAAGAATAGTAATAAACACCTCATCAAGGGTGAGAATGTAGCTAAGTGGTAGAGATGGTTGACACACAAGACCCTAGGTTCAATTCCCAGCACACTCAAACTCATATACACATGCACACACATCACAAACACATCACACGTACAAATTTAAAATCTACAAGGTGTTTTCATAAATTATCTCATTTAATAAAAATAAAGTTAATATTTCAGTCTTCCCAAGTGCCGATGTAACTGAAGGATACATGTTTAGGCAACCCCCAGAGAGTCAATAATAAAAGTTATTTATACCAGAAATGCTATGATTTTTAACTCAAAAGGAGAGCTTAGCATATGTTTATAAGTAACAGGATAGCTTAAAAGAGCCTTATCTTTATACTTTGAAGTCCTCTTCCACATTAAGTACTAAAAAATAAAAAAATAAAAAACAAAAAAACAAAGACTGGACCTACATTACACAACAATGCAAAATGTGTACAATTTTAAGATGTCACCTCAAGTTCCATGCTTCAACAAAGTACTTCAAACACACTAATCCTGTCACTTGTTCTGTAACAGTATTGGACTGTTATTGCAGCACTAGGACATGGCACAAGAGTTTCTAATACATTACACAGAGTTCCTTCTAGGTCTGGAGATGTAGTTCAGTGGTAGAGTGCTTGCTTAGAATGCACAAGGGACTGGGTTCAATTCCCAGCACTGCAAATAAATAAACAGACAAAAAAACTACCTTTTATATTGCCCTGTATTGATACAAAACACCAATTTGGAACAGAAATCTAGGGATTATCTACCAAGAGCCACATATGAAGTTCAGCATCAAGGTAAAAAGCCACGACCTTGAAGAAATCCAGAGGCCACTCATGAAATTAATAAGCTCACCATCCATCTACTGAAGGGCATCTAGGTTGATTCCATAATCTAGCTATTGTGAATTGAGCCGCTATGAACATTGATGTGGCTGCATCACTGAGGCAATCTGATTTTAAGTCCTTTGGGTATAAGCCAAGGAGTGGGATAGCAGGGTCAAATGGTGGATCCATTCCAAGTTTTCTAAGGAAACTGTGGTATATATACACAATGGAATATTACTCAGCCATAAAGAAGAATAAAATTATGGTATTTGTAGGTAAATGGATGATGTTGGAAACTCTTATGCTAAGTGAGATCAGCCAATCCCAAAAATCCAAAAGCCGAATGGTCTCTCTGATATATGAATGATGATGCATAATGTGGGGGGGAAAGATGGCAAGAATGGAGGAAAGATAGCTAGCATAGAGGGGAGGGAGGGGTGGGGGTGGGTGGGGGGTAAAATTAATAACAGAATGTGTGACAGATACCATTGCCCTGTGTACATGCATGAATGCACAGATGGTGTGACTCTACCTTGTGTACAAACAGTGAAACAATAGCTGTACTCCATTTGTGTTCAATGAATCAATAAGTAAATAAAAGAATAAAAAAAAAAAAAAAATAAGCTCACCATCAGTACTCATAGAAGAAAAAATAAGAAAACCAACTGCAGGTAGTAACAAATAAAAACAGCATTATGAAAATTCAATTAACTTACTCCCTAAAGAAGCACAAAACAAAACTACCAAGGGTGCATGATTTAAAATGTGAGCATGTCAAAAACAAATGAAGTGAAACACTTACTGCCAAAGCCTTGGACAGTTTGGCTCTAAATTCATTCAGGATGATTGCTACAATGTCCTTAAGTGGCACGTAAGCAAAGCCATCTTCCAAGTAGACTTTTCTTCCTCGAAACAAATCTAGAGCATCAGCAAAAGGGATCTGAATTTAGGGTGACACAGGAAAAAACAGTCAGTGCCTGTCATTACCAAATCCTCTAAGTCATCACAAATATTAGGTCTAAACAGAGAAATTCATTAGTCTCAGCAGATCCAAAACAAAAACAAAAAGATGAATTTATATTCCTTAAAACCAAACAATTAGCATTAAAAGGAATAGCAGTATAAACATAATTTGTTTCAGAGTAAATGCTTCAAAAAATATTAACAATAAGAAAGAGGCAAATTAGAATGCTTTCTTTTATTCATAATCTATGGATTAACGAAATATAATGCCCAGGATTTCAAACTTCTAATTGAAGATCTCTCAGCATGTTACATTCACCTCACAGGATACATCCCACATTTTATTCTGTCCTCCAAAAAGTCCTAACTTGTATACAACATATTCAGCACTGAAAATTACTTGTAAACAAAGTAATTTCAAATTTCTTCAGCTATGTTTCCATTCTTTCTCTGGAGAAATGCATTGGAAAAGCTAATCTTCACACTAAGAAATAGAAATAATAATAAGTATTTGGTTTAGTTATTAAAATAAATGTTTGCCTTAACTACTTAAAAATAATGCTCTAGATTTTTTAGATCCTATGAACTATCCTGAAATTTTAACAGATAAGAGAATATGGTATTAGTTAACTATGAAAACCATCCTCACTCTCCAACATCATTTTTCTTCTTTTTATAATAAGATAAAAAAGTAGGTAAAAATTGATCCCCAAACCCAAGTTCTAGAAGAGTGAAATCTATATGCCTACAATTCCGTGTATCTGATGACACTTCACACTATAAACAGGTCACATGTTCTTTAACCAAACAGCTTTTGATACACGTACCAATTTCTATTACTACAATTGTCCTTGCCCTCAAGGAGTTTATCACATAATTAAGAACAGCAGGAGACAAATACATGAAAAGCAAACAGCTCTACATGGTGGTACCATGTGTGATACTGCATCAAACAGGTGGTTCAACAGGACAGAGGAGAGGAACACATAAGAAGGTTTAGCACAATAACACGGGCAAAAAAAAAAAAAAAAAAGAGACAAAAGTTTGGAAAAAAGAGTTCTAATCTAAATCTAGAATCCTGTCTAGTCTCCTAGTGACAAGATTTGTTAATTTTATAAATGCTTCTCAAATTCAGCATTCAGATCTGTGAAACTGGAAGAGAGGAGAAAGAAATGAGCTAAATGATACTTAGAGGTTCTTTAACAATTACATTCCATGATTCAATCTTATTAAGGTGGTCACAGTGGAAATAAAAATGTCCAGGCAGAAGTATAAGAAGATATAAAGGCAGAATAATGGGAAATATATGGTGTGGGAGGAATATTGATCCCTATACTCCCAGCATGAAAGCCTGACTGAATGATGGCCCAACAGATAGAAACAGGGAGACTGGAATGGGGAGCTCATGCAGAGACAGGATTTTAAACTAGTAGCACTCTCAGGGATAACCAGCACATTCTTTTCAAAGGAAATTGGAGGTTGCAGTTATCAAATTTTAAACTGAATTTCAGCTCTCTCCTCTTCCCCTTCAGAACTACTCAATCCAAAAGCTATTTGGTGGGTTCATACACAGTAGGTATCTATGCTGAGGGTTTGGGGAAGTCAAGGGGACCTAGCACAGGAAGCAGGAATCTGAGTAGGTTAAGGAAGGAGAGCAGGTAGCTTACAGTATCACAGTCCAAGCGGAATACAGTAGAGACCACATAAGGAAGAACGGTGTCAAAGCCCAAAGCAGTGAAGAGGGATTCCATGCAAGGCAGCTATTCAAATAGAGTGTTGGAGCCAAATAAGAGGTGAGAGTATTCTGCAGAGGGAGATTTGTGGGTACAGGAGCCCAAGCAAAAATTCTTTAAAAGAATGGCCTGTAGTGGGGGTCTGAGCTCCAGCAGTTAGGAGGATATCTATATAAGTCAACAGTGTGGTGGTGAATGTTGGCACAGCCTTAGTGCAGGAGACAGAGTAGAGGAGGTGATTAGGGGCTATAAAAATATATTAATTAAACATGCATAAAGCTCAGAGTAACATATTTAACAAATGTTATAACATACTTTAAATATTTACATACTTTATAAACTGACTCCATCTCCAACTGAGCCCCACTTAAACTTAGTGAAGAGGCAATAATTTCCTCTTCTCGAAGATTCTTCTCTTCATCACTTATCTAAAAGGAAACATATTTTATACCATTTTTTAAAATTAAGCCTTTTTCAATTATAACAAAATGTTCTCCTGTTCTAGTGAATATCCTATACTTTTATAAAAACTTTACCATCCGAATATTTCAAATCATTTGTAATATGATTACAGAATCATGACTGTCACGAAGGCAAAATATAGAAAAAATCTAAATTCAATAATCTTTAAATGTTTTCTCTGCCAATTTCTGAAGATGTATGTCACAAGAACAGCAGAGAAACACAGCATTACAATAAGAGGAAAGAAACTATAATAAAAACTGAGGTTAATAGACACTAAAAATGAGCATTATTTCAATAGTTACGGTAGTTTGTTAAAATGCCTATTTGAGGTTAAGAGTAGTTTAATTGCTTCTCAGTTTTCTAGTCACATAAAACAAACCAAACTTAAACATTATTTTTTCTAGGAATAACTACAAATCTATTATCTGAGACTTCTTATAGCTTTATAAAAGAAAAGATTGGTAAATCTGACTAAACAAAAACCTCAAACTTCAATACCCAGAAAATCGGTAAATAAAGATGAAATATAAATGACAAATTGAGGGAATTAGTTACATCATCTAACATTTGAGTTCCTCTCTGTAAGCAGCAGTAAGTAACCCAAAAACAGTAAAACACAAATAGCCAATATTATATTATATGTGCAAAAATAATTTACCAATTAAAATGATAAAAGAAAGATTTAGAATATACAATCTTTGTGCATGGCACATTAGCAATACATATCAAAAAGTCTTTAAAAATATGAAGACCCTAATGATTTCATTTTCAGATTAATCCTAATAACAGAACAAGTATATAAATAGGAATAATGTTTCTTCATTACGGTGCTATTTATAATAATTCAAAAAAACCTAAATGTCCAAGAAGTATCTAATTAAATGTATTGTAGTTGAACTTGCAGTTTCAGTAAAGCAGCCAAGTTATTTAGGTCAACGTCCTACAGAAAACAATCAAAAAACCCTGAAAATTAAAAAATGTCTTTTTAACAGCACAGGTTATTATACAAAGTAGGGTAGCTAACAAGAGACCCTTCGGTTCAAATGCTGTGGGTGACGGCCCACGCCTTCAACTTGCTTTAAGGTGGTCCCCAATTCAAAAGTCCTAGACACCTGGCAGAAACAAGTTCAAATCCTCTCTGGAAAAAAGTAACTTTACAGTATGCCCCAAAGCATTTCTACAAATAAATTCTGAAATACAATGTTAAGTGCATTGTATTTTATAACAAAGCACATAATAAAACTACACTTCATGAGCAAAAACTAAAGAAAAAAGATTCATAAAACATACAGATAATAACCATGCTACTATGTGTAAAGAAATAAAAGACAAACCCAGTGATAACTGTATAAAGATGAAACTGTAAAAAGTGATTTGTTTTTAAAAAGAGAGATGAAAAGACAAACTTCTACAAACAAAAATTTCAGGAGCAAAAATGAAGCTCAATGAAATCATAAACACCTTAGATTTCAGTAACTGTGAATTGGGTAATTTAGACTTGGTAGGTAAAACAAAGCATCAAAGTTCTCTCTGCTCACTCAGAATTGCTGGACCAACAGGAAAGCTCTGCCAGTTAAAGCCCACTTTTATATTACTGTCAAAACTCATAAATGCCAGGCGTGGTGGTGCATGCCTATAATCCCAGCCACTTGGGAGGCTGAGGCAGGAGGATGGTGAGTTCAAAGCCAGCCTCAGCAACTTAGCGAGGCCCTAAGCAACTCAGTGAGACCCTGTCTCTAAATAAAATACAAAATAGGGCTGGGGATGTGGCTCAGTGGCTGAGTGCCCCCGAGTTCAATCCCCGGTTCAAAAAAAAAAAAAAGAAAAACTCATAAATGGACACACTTAAGATTTGTGCACTTCACAGCATGTAAATTTTACCTTAAATAAAGAGAATGCTAAATGTGGAACTCTGGTTAATGAAATGCATGCTGTAGTATTTCATGGCAAGTATACTGGTTTCTGCAGCTTACCTTGAAATAGGCTGAGGGACAGATAGCACAATGGATAATATATGATAAGACAAATACTACAGTAAAAAGTAAATTGTAAAAGGTATGGCGTGGATTTTCACTTTTAGAGACTTTTGCAACTGTTCTATATGTTTAAAATTTTTCATATTCAATTTTGAGGGCAAAGTAACACAACAAAGACACTATTACACACCCACCAAGACAGCTGGACTTAAGTCAGATAATACAGCAATGAGAACTCTCAGGCCCTACTGATAGGGGTGTAAATTAGTATAAACACTTTAGAAATTTGAAATTATCTCAGGGATTGAAGGTAAACATATCCTATAACCTGGCAATTGTATATATGTATAAAATAAGTCATAGGCAATTTTACATATATATAAAATTTTATATATATAATTTTTTATTTATTTATTTATTTATTTATATTAGTTGTGGCTGAACACAATACCTTTATTTTATTTTCATGTGCTGCTGAGGATCGAAACCAGTGCCTCACTAGGCAAGAGCTCTACCAATCAGCCAAAACCCCAGCCCCTGGCAATTTTAATTCTAAGTATATACTCGGAAGCAGAGATAGCAAACTTTCTAGAAAAGGCCAAATAGTTAATGTCTTAAGTTGTGTGAGCTGTACAGTCTCTGTCACAAGCAATAGTTTACCAGTGTAGCAAGAAAATAGCCATAGTCAATACACAAACAAATGAAGACAGTTATGCTATAATAAAACTTCATTTATGGACTCTGAAAGTTACGTTTCATATAATTTTCCAAGTCAAGAAATGTTATTCTTTAATTTTTCTTTCAACTGCTTAAAAACATAAATACCATTCTCTGTGGACCATGTAAAAACAGTGGATGGTATTTTGCTAGCGTCTGCTCTAGAGCAAAACCTAAAACTGCAACATTTCTGAGAATCACCCAGAAAACTTGTTACAACATAAAATTGCTGGGCATCTTCCTGGAGTTTTTTTTTTTGGCAGATGGAAGACCCACATTTCATATATTAAGTCATGATGCATACAGAAAAAAATTTTTAATATTATATTATAGGATGTTACTGCTTCTAGGAGTTTTCGATTCATAAACTCTAGGGTGGTCCCTGGGAATCTGCATTTCTAACAAGTTTCCAAGTGATAGGAATGTTGCAGTTCTCAAACAACAGCCCTAGGAAAACATACATTTCAGACATGACATGAAGAAGCATGAGTCATATAACCACAGAGCAACATGATACATAATAGCCAGAGTGGGGACCCAAATATACATCAAAAGCAGAATGAATAAATATGGTATATTCAAAGTGTGAAATAAAGCATAGTAACAAAAATAAACAAACTACAACCCCACACAATGCACATAAATTTGAAAATACATTAGGCAGAATAATACAGACACAAAGTAAAATATACTGAATTATTCCATTTATACAGAATTTTGTTTCAATTAGGAAAACCATATTGTTTAGAGATGAATACTCAAATAGTCAACAGGGAGGTAAAAAAGTGATTGCCATAAAGCTAGACTAGTGGTCTCCTCTAGCAGACAGAGAAGGAAAGCACAGGAGAGTTCAAGGGTGACAGCAATGCTTTTCTTCCTCACCTGGATGACAGACTGATATTCACTTGTCCTCAACTGAACAATATGCTTTTGTTTTATCTCATTTTCTGGACATGTATTATACTTGATAATTTTTAAAAGGTTAAAAAATGAAATAAAAGCAAATGAATTGTGCTATAACAGAATATTATGCAGCCAATAAAATTGTTTAAAATTAAGGGGATTTATGATTACTATCACAGATATTCACGAAATACTGTTAGACACAGGTAATTAGGTGAAGGTGAATTAAAATAAATCTTTCAGGGGCTGAGGATATAGCTCTAGGGTAGAATACTTTCCTAGCATGCATGAGGTCCTGGATCCTGGATGGGTTCAATCCTCAGCACCCACCAAAAACAAACAAATAAATAAAAACTTTAAGAGAGAGAAAGAAAGTGTCTGTGTATGTATGTGAGCTTATACACACACATACACAAAAAATTCACAATAAAATACAACTGCCTAAGAAAAGGGATTATAGATAAGTTTGATTTTCCTTTATATACATACGTATTATATTAAAAGTATCCCTTAGATATTTCATGACCTGGATATTATTACATATTTCATTTTCTAATTGGTACTTTCTTGCATATTTTTCAAATTTTGTTCTATTAGCTCAAAATTAAAGATCGTGGTTACCAACTTAAATCCAGTAAGATACTGACATGATTGTCATGCCTATCTAATAATTTCTACATTGGTCCAAACCTATTGAATCTAAGACTATGCTTCTTGTCACTTAACTATGGAATTCTTTCTCTGTGTTTGCACAGAAGGTAAAGATCCAATGGAAAATTGATTTTTAAATGTATTTCCCAGAAGCAAAAACCTTCCTTCAAAGGAAAGGAAAAACAAAAAACCTATTCTGGATGAATGCACTGCCCACTCCACCAACCACCTCTCCATCCCTGTTCTTTCTGTGCCTTTTCCCAAAAGAACAGTCAGGGGGAGAGAAAAAAAGAGAGAGGTAAGAAACTACACAAAGAGCACACAGAAAGAACGAAGGCAGTGCTACAGAAAGAGAACAGCCGATTAGATGATAGCTACCTCACCACTGTGTGATGGGTTCAAAATGTTTCTCACCTTTGTTATGTGATAGTTGAAACAGAGCACAGAGGAGGAGTTTAGGTGTGTCAATCTGCACATTCAAGGTCCAGGAAGGTTGAAATCTACACATATACCTGCTAGTAACTATGCTAACCATTTTACTTTTACTATCTCGTTTAATCCTACAGACAACCTTATGAGGTAGATATTATCTTAGTTTTACAGCTAACTAGTATGAATAAAATTAAACTGGATTACTAATCAAAGTATTTTGACACAAACCCACTATGCCACAAGGTCTCCAATTTTTTTTAAAAAAACTAAAAAAGAGATTTAACTTTCCAAGAGAATTGAACAAATTTGTAATATCGAAAGCAATCAAAGACAAGATCACCAACTGAAAATTTTTACCTCACTTCCTTTTGGTAATGAATAAGATAAAGAATCAGAAACTGAAAATGTAATACAACTAGATGACATGAAAAATCTTATAGATAAAACTTAAAAGGTGTCAGTGCACAAATTACATATAATCACCACTCATTCTGGAATGTTTAAATTAAGGTTTAGCAATCGCAAATATTTATCTAAGAGCTAGTATCAGATTATTCTGCTTCAGCATTTGCTTTGTTTACATATATCTGTTGGCAGTAACTTCTCTACTTAATTGACTATTTACCTCTTACTTTGCATTCCATATAGGAAATCCTCTGAAACTCAAATATACAACAAGACACACACTGCAGAGAATATCTAAGAGGAGGTAGTTATGTTATAGGACCAATTTTTGAACCAAGCTATAATTTTCAAATAGCAATTAACAATGGAAGAAAATAATCTGGAAGATAGGGCAAAAGGAGAATCTTCATGTTTTAACAAGTCTCTCATTTTTTAAGTGAATATCCAACTTAAATTTTCTTACACTTATTTATTTGAAATTAAGTGAAATTTTAATATGCATCCCCATGCTCCCAGAATAACTGATTGCATATATTACTCTTTGACAGATTTATTTTGACTGAATCTGGCAAAATGGAATTTAAGGCCAAGTGTGTTAACTTGTCACAGATATTTTAAATCACTTGTAATAGCACCAGAAAAATTGGCATCAGTATCTTTGAACATACAGGTGTTTGTCCTAACAATATTTTAGGTTCTAACTAAACAAATCCTACATCAATATGTAAGTATCACTAATACTTCACCTAGTGTAATACAGTATCTTTCCCTAATTTCAAACATTTGTATTAACAAAACCATGAGTATTTCTAAGCAATAAACTACTTACTAAGTAAATACTAGAGAAGCACACAATAATTCAACTGCCATACAACAGAACACTCTAGTTTCAAGAGCTTTTAAGTGTTCAATCTTCTGTCTTTGAAATACAGGCCAGGTAGAATTTTTAAAAAGCAAACAAAACCTCAAGAACTTAAATAAAAACTAGAGTAGGTTACTAAAGAATGTAATAAGGTTTCCTATCATTGAAATCTACCTTCCAAAAAAAAGAGGAAAAAAAAACTATATAATCTTGCTTAGAATAGAAGTCTGAGAAATTCAATGTGTTTCAAGTTCTAAGGAATTTCAGTAAGTTCCCAAAATAACCAAATACACTACATATCATGCACATCTGATCTAAAAGTCATGCCATTCCCTACATTATAGCCTATGAGTAAATATTATGTCTTTCCTTGGTGAATTAAAAAGTTCATCAATTTTTCACACACATTCCAAATCTTCATTCATCTATTTAGTTATGACCAAAATTTAAATGGTCAGAGAAAGAAAATTTTCACTGAAAAAGGCAGAATGGCCATCTGAAACTTTACTAATTAAAATGCTATCAACTTGATTATTCTAAATTCCTAAAATAATCTTGAGTGTTCATTTTTCTCCTATTTTCTCCTTAAAAACTACGGAGAAAATATGAACATTTTTCATTTGTTCAAGTTTTCCTAGATTCATGCCTAAAATATATTCATCCTTTGAACAAGCAAGACAAGATTAAATGTCTTCCTGCTTCTAATAACAGAGAATCACATGAAAGTAAAACAGAGTGGAATAATTATAAAAGTAAAGTAATAGAGTAGAAAGTATATGGTTTTTAAAATCACAGCAACCTGCCTTTAAATTTTAAATAAGTCAATTAACCTCTTCATGTTACAGTTTCTTATTGGCAAAATGAAGAAACTAATATACATGTCATGTAGTTTTTGTTAGGATATAATAAAATAACGGTATGTAAAGTATCCATCATAGGTCTACTAAATAGCATTCCCTTAATAAATGGTAAATATTTGTTATAATCATCTGTAATGTACATTTTGACTAGTTTCTGTTGTCTAGACTTTTTTATTAGGTAATAAAGTGAAACATTTACTGCAAAAAATCCAGTTTCTACAAACTTGTCATCTTATTAGTTAAACCAACACAGGACTTTGACTTTACGGGGTTTTCAAAATAATGGATAAAAGCAAGCTCTCACTGTAGCATCTCACAATCAATGTGTATTATGCTTCACAAAACAAACATCTTCCTGAAAAGACGTAAATGAAATCACATTACTTGAATGACTTACTCTGCTATTCCAGAGATGCAGAACCTTCACTTTAATTACAAAGACAAAGACCCTGAACATTTGAGATCTGAGGTTCTGCTCTTGTCCCCACTGTTCACAATTCCCCACACATCATTTCCTTCTGTCCATACTCACCTACTTGAGTCAGTACCAAAACACTTCAATGGTATTCATATAATGGTACATTTTTGTTAAGCAAAAACCACACAGAATTTTAAATGTTTTAGTAAAGTTATATTTCAATGTTTTATAATTATTTTGTTTTACATGCTGCCTTGCTAATAAAATGAAGGATTCTGACTATGTGTATCTTTTCATTTTTCATATTCTTCATCAAATCAGGAATTAAGAGAGCAATGTCACTGCCAGAAACTGTGACAGGGGATCAAGAACACAAACATTCTGCACAGTAAATAGAAAGAGGCTAGCTGAGTAGATTTTATTGCTCCTCCCCTTGGGCAGAGTCCCTCAACCCAGGGAGGATCATACATTCCTTACCCGTTCAACTCAAGTATAGTCATGCAACTTTCTTCGGCCAATAAAATTTGAGCAGAAGCGACATGTGTCACTCCCAAGCAAAGCTTTATGAACCAATGCTTTACCCAGTTCTCTCTCCTTCTGCCACAGCAACTGGTAATGTTCCAACATATAAAGGTTACTCCATCAACCTGAGTCCCAGTCTCAAAATGACACAGCAGGGTTGTAGCTGGTCAACAGAAGTCACAGAACATGAGCAAGAAACAAGCCTTTTCATAGGTCCCTGAAGTTTGAGGGTCATGTGTTACGAATAAATAGCCTATACCAGCTGAAATAGTGATCTCCACCAGCTTTGCATCACACATTTTTATCAATAAAGTGTTTTGAGCACACATTCCCAGTACATGTGCATTTATAAATTACATTCATGTATTACTATATATTATGCATTTAAAACATGCCTACCCCCCAAAAATGTGAAAGGGTAGAGATATAAAATATATGCATTGTATTTCCTTTACATATCCCAAAATGATCACTTTAGGCACACCACTTTGGAACAACTAATTCATTACACTGGTCTGTAAAGATTAAACATAAGGCTTCCTGGAAATTCAGGTTTCTATAAGCTTCTAATAAACAATATTCAATCATGTTTACAATAATTCGGTCAGGAATTTTTCTGCTTGAATCCACACAGCTCTCCCTCTCAGGTCCTCTTTGAACAAGTATGTGTATTGTATTTGCCAGTAGAATATTTTAAAATTATGGATTCCTGGTGCCACCAGACCTACAGATTGAAGCCTTGAGGTGTATGCTTTTTTAAAAGGTCTAGAAGTGATTTTGACTGTACATATCAATCACTGATCTAAAGAGCACATCCCAGAGAAAGAATCCTCCTTTCTAAAAGAAGTTTGTGACTTTTAGAAATGCCTGCATCTTTTCTAGCATTTGAATTTTTTCTTAGAACTCCTCTATTCCTTCTAAAATAATAAGGACCTACTATGCATCCACAAGCAGATGGGATTTATTCATAAACAACAATAAGGAAAAAAATCTGCTCTCATGAAGTTTACATTTATGGGGTGAGACAGACAATAAACTGGAAATAAGGAAGCATCAAGCAGCAATCTATGATAAATCCATGATGAAAATAAAACGGCGGCAGTGCTAAGAATGGACAGATTTATACTTTCAGTTGGGTGGTCAGTTAAAGCATCTCTGAAGAAGTGCCATTTAAATGGAAACTTCAAAGAAAACCTGAAGCGAGAGCATCCCAAGCAGAGCTGATGGGCTGGAAGAAAGGCCAACAGAGGACAGTGGCAGGGAGTACGGAGGAAGAGAGAAGTTAGAGAGGAAAGAAGCCCTAAACAGACCTTTTAGGGGAAAGCTAAAATTTGATTTGATTTACAGTTATTTTTCTTTTTTAAACAGAAGATTGAACCCCGGGAGGGGGGCGGGTTACCACTATGCCACATCTACAGCACTTTTTAGTTCTTTATTTTGAGACAGGGTCTCACTAAGTTGCTTAGGGCCTCACCAAGTTGCTGAGGCTGGCCTCAAACTTGCAATCCTCTAGTCTCAGTCTCCAGGGTCACTGAGATTACAGGCATGCCCTCCCGACTACACTAAAAAATGACTGCTATCTGAATGAAGTGTGAGTCATGGGAGGGATTAAAATGAAAGAAAGAGACCTACTTATGAGGTTAAACTGATAGTTTAGGGAAAAGATGAAGGTGGTCTGAACTAGAAAAGCATTGGGGAAAAAACAAAAGTGACCAGATTTAGGATATATTTTAGATGTATAGAGACTGATGAATTCCAAATGGAGGGTGAGAGAGAGTCCCAGGCTTGGGGCTTGAGCCACAGGTTAGATGGTAATACCATTGTTTTTCTGGATTCTGATGATCCACTGTTATTCATATTTTACTTCTGAATAGATTTGACGTATGTGTCTTGTAATAAGTTGCCTTGAATCCTATTGCAAGGGCTCAAGACATAAATAAAGGACTTTAAGTTATCAGTTTTTCTTAAAGTGAAACACACCCACAGTAGTAAATAAAAAGGCACATAACCAATTCAACAATATTAAAATTATGACTAAATTATTTATGGGAAGACTGTTTAAAACATTTGATGTACAGTGGAACAACAATGACTCATTTCTTTTATCATAAAATTAGAATGCATAGATGAAGCAAATGCTAAAAGCAAATATGATTTCATAATATTGCTTTTGTTACTTCTAGTAAACATGTACTCTACATTGGTGATCCATAAAGGGCAATTTGTTTCTCAAATGCACTGTAACCTAGTCATTCATCTTACTGTGGGGATTAAAAATAGATCAAATTCTTTGACAATTCTCTCATTTAAGCTGAGATCTATTTGTCCTCCCCCTGAATCTGGCTGTCCTGTTACTGCTTTGACTAGGCACAAGTGATACCATGCCAGTCACTGCTCTTTGAGAGGACTGACTGTCCTTCCAAAGACTGTTCTGTTTGCATCTATATCACCAACTATGGAGTTCACCCACCCTGTTTGAGGAATCATGTGGAAAGGGTCCCAATAGAGTCTAGCCTACTAGAAGTCCTTGTCTAAGCACCAGGGATGTGACTGAAGCTGTCTTGGACATCAAAGACCAGAAGAGTTGTTAACCAACTAACCAAGCGACCCTGTGGTAGCTGAACAACTGCCCTGCTGAATCTAATCTGAATCCCTGAAACTTAAAATTATGAGATATGATAAATTTAGTATTATTTACATTTTAGGGTTAAGTTTTGGTTTTAAGATTAGTTGTTAAGTTTTTGGAACTATTGTTTTAGGTCTGGGAGTAGTTGTGACAGAAATAAACAGAATTCTTATAAGCCTAAAGTAAAAGTTAATTTTAAACATTTTTCTATTTATAATTCAATAAATATATTTTCTTCAAATGTAAAAAAGAGAGTCATACAATAGGAAAAATGTAATTAGAAAATCTGTAGCAAACACACAAAAACAGAAAATACAAAAGGAAATAATTACCACTATGTGGATGGACATATTAATTAACTAAAATTGATAGGATGAAATGGTACTTCGCTTAAAATTTGTCATTTATGATTACCTAAAATATTAAAAATTAGGAAATGAGTGACATAAATCCTGACATTACATCTACTATGTTAATGTCTCAATAGCACTACCAAGCTGATCTATGTAAAAATTAATTGCATGGTTACTTTATTACTGCCCTTTTTTTGGGGGTTGGGGGGGACCAGGGATTGAACTCAGGGGCACTTAACCACCAAGTCACATCCCCAGCCCTTTTTACTTTTTATTTTGAGTCAGGGTCTCCACTAGGTTGCTTGTCCCAGTCTCACTTATAGTCTCGCTAAGTTCCTGAGTTTGGCTTCAAACCTGCAATCCTCCAGCCTCAATCTCCCAAGACTCTTGGATATTACTGCTTTTTCTTAACAGCACAGGCACACTTGGAATATATCAAAATTTGCACTAAAAGGAAAAGACTAGCCAGGCACAGTGGCACACACCTATAATCCCAGCAGCTCGGGAGACTGAGGCAGGAGGATCAGGAGTTCAAAGCCAGCCTCAGCAAAAGTGAGGCACTAAGCAACTCAGTGAGACCCTGTCTCTAAATAAAATATTAAAAAATGGCTGAGGATGTGGCTCAGTGCTCTATGCCCCTGAGTTCCACTCCTAGTACCCCATCCCCCACAAAAAAAGACTAAATACTTTTATTCAAGCACAATTCTTCTATGAGAAAATTTTCTTCAAAAATGGGTAATTTATACCAAAAAAAAAACTTTTAAAATCTCCTAAATGAATCAAAATAGCACTAGGACCAGATAAATGTTAGAACCATACAATCCGACTAGACACATAAAATACACATTCCATCCCAACCATTCAGCATATGCTCCTTCAGCACCACTGTGAGCCAGGTTTAGTGCTCACAGGTAACACAAACAAAAGTGAGATGCTACTTTATAAATTGACTATGATATTATTTAACCTTAACAAAAGCTAAGAAAACAAGCTGACTCCACTAACATTGAAATCTGAAAGAAGTGACCACTCACAGGAGGGAAAGGCCTGATTTTCTTTATGCAAATGAAGAAAAGCAGAACTCTCTAAATGTCCATCAGCCCTGGAGAGAACACAAGGAGAGAAAGAGAGCACATTTCCAAGACTAACCAAGACAAGAAAGGAGAAAACGATCAAAACAGCCAAGGAAGTGTCAGAATGCCACCTGGCCTGGTGCTGAGCCTTGCTTATGTGAACTACAGATAGGAAGGATAAAGGAAAGCATACTCATTGCAATAAAGAGAGAACAAGATGATTCATCCCAGGAATCTCATTCTAGACACCAGCTCAGAGACTGCTCAAGCTAGCTAAAAACAGGTGAAAAGTTACCATGGGGGTGCTAGGGCAAATGGCTTTGGCTGAGACAAGAACAGCACCATTCAGGGATAGTAAGGTAGCATTACAAATAAGCTTTACTGAGAATAGCTTGATGCCTCCCCGGCAGCCCAGGAAGCTAGAAAGCCCATGCAAGGCTCTGAAAATGTAAGTAATTTCCAATCATCTAATATATCTATAATTATAACTCCCGATTATAATCCTCTCCTTTTCCCTCTCCCTCCCCCTCCCTCCTTTTCCCTCTTTAATGCCCTCTCTCCAATTTATGGGGCTGAGTCACTCCTAGGCAGGTAATAGACTAGAAAAATGCCATAATTTACAACAATATATAAAGTAACAATGAGTAAACAAAATATTATACAATAAATGATACTGAATGACATCAATATTAAGAATATTTAGGCATTGGTAACTTTCCCTGACTGATCTTTGCAGGGAATTGTAAGGAAATTGTTCCACAGATAATTAAAGTGACTTGGAAGGAAAAGAGTTCTTCCTTACAAAAAAAAAAAAAAGAGTATTCAGGGGTTGGGTTTGTGGCTCAGTGCTAAAGTGCTTGCCTAGAAAGTGTGAAGCACTGGGTTCAATCCTCAGCACCAGGTATAAACAAATGAAAAAAATAAAGGTCTATCAACCTCTAAAAAATACATATTTTACTTAAAAAAAAGAATATTTAACTTATTGAAAAACTTAGGCCTATTCCTGGGCCAAAAGAAAAAATTATTACAAAAGACAATGGGTTAAATATAAAAGTATCAAACCTTAGAAAAATAAATGTGGGTGGAGGTGAAAGACTAAAATATAGTCCTTATATCATTCTATGCCAACCAGGAAGCTGAGAGTCTGATAGGCTTCCTGGAGTAAGAACTGAAGCAACTTTACACCAAAGTTCTCAATGAATACTTTGTTCAGTTATTTCCATCCACATCTTTCATCCTTGGCATTGTAAACTGGCATTGCTCCTGCAGTCATTCACATTATTTCAGCCACAACCCTCACCTACCGCCTCACTCATTTGCATACTCCCTCCGTTGAATTCATTCCAAAATATTTTCCACTTTGTCCTCTACTAACTAACCCCCACTCACACATGTTCAAGCTCTTTTCTAAATGCTTCTCTGCCTCCTTAGTGTCTTGTGAGGACACAGCCCTGGCATAAATTAACATAAACTTATTTGGTCCTTTTTCCTTCCACTCTGGGCAGTACCTCCTCTCTTATAGATTATTGCACTCCTACATTCAATGCCTCACATTCATTAATCCCTCTGCCACAACAACAACTAACCATCCCAGGTTGCCAGGACTACAGGACTCTCAGGAGGAAGGAGCTCCAGGGCTAAAACCAGGATAGACATCCTTCAAATATAAACCTTATCAACACTGTAACATCCACCTTCTTGCCCCTGTCCATAGTGACTGGGACATTCATATGGATGATCCAGTCAGCACTAATTTGACAGTTCCTGGCACATGCTGCCCTATTCACCCTAACTTCTGCATCCATTCCCACAGTCACAGCACAGCCCATGAGCACCACCCTAACCACATATCCTCCCTTACCAGATCTTATACTGCCTGCTCACCCACTCCATACCCCAATCCATAGGCTCTCTGGATTCATCAAAGTTCCTTTTTTGCTCAGAACTTTAAATTCTTCCTAGTTTTAATTTGCGTCCCTCAGAATATTTGTCCTCCAATTACACCAACGTATCTGCACTTCCTGTAGCAAACCATGACTCTGACCTCTATGATTTCAGACACATTTCCCATATCTGAAATGTCCTTCCATACTTTGTGTTTCTACTAGGAAATTTCTGTGCAGTCAACATATTATCTCTGCAAAGTTTCCCCAATTTTCCTCAATCATCACTACTCCCTCTTTATGCCTGTACACATGAATATTCTTGAACATACATATTCTAATGCTCATACACTATAAGAATTTATAGCTCCTTCACTAGAATATGAACCTAAACAAAGATGTTATACTTATATTCCCAGCTTTTAGTACAAGACCAAATGTTTATTGACTAAAATGTACAAACTAAGGAAGATAACAATATTCAACCTGAATAAATGCAAAAATACATGAGAGAAAAAATATTCTGTATAATAAAACCCCAATAGATTAAAAATTATCAATGGATTGATATAATAAAACATATAATCCATCAAAAAATAGATTAATTCACATGACACCAAAGTTCATATATGCAAAATGATATTCAGTTCTGCTAGTAATTAAGGAGCACTTAAGAAGTTATTACATAGGCCAATAGAATGTTACAGATGAGAAAAACCAAACTTGGGTCAGTGCAAGATCAGCAATATTCTTTAATAAAAATCATTTTCCTTCACAATTTCACAATTTCTCTAGATGAGCACATAGATATTTAAACAAATTAAACTATTATATTCTATTAATTTGATGTATAAATTTATGTATTTTACCTTAAGTTTGTTTTTTTTGGGGGGGTTAAATCTTAAAACCATCCTCCCTCCAGCTTGGAGGTCTAGCTTTCCAAAAATAATAGGTTGTGGGGAAAGAAGAACAGTATGCAACAGTATCTCCAGGAGTGCAGAAACCAATGGGCTCTGGCACTGGGGCCATGAGCTGTTCCTGAACTCTTAAATTACTCAGATCTATGTCCCATAGAAAACAATAAAAAACAAAAACAAACCATTCAAAAATATATTCACTTAACCATCTTAAAAAATATAAAACAGTAAGCCAGGCGTGGTGGCGCATGCCTGTAATCCCAGCAGCTCTGGAGGCTGAGGCAGGAGGATCGCGAGTTCAAAGCCAGCCTCAGCAAGGGCAAGAACTAATAAGTAACTCAGTGAGACCCTGTCTCTAAATAAAATACAAAATAGGGCTGGGGATATGGCTCAGTAGCCAAGTGCCCCTGAGTTCAATCCCCAGTTCAAAAAAAAAATATATATATATATATATATGTGTGTATATTATACATAAAATATATATATATATATATATATATATATATATATATAAAACAGTAGAACTGTCAAGCCAAATATCAAGGCAAACCTGAACTAAGGGGAACAAAAGTCACTTTTCCCCTGAAGATATTAGCCAAAGCCATCCACTTGTACCTCAGATCTTTAGCCTCAAGGGACAAGGTGACCAAAGACAAAGATTAGGGAGTGCCAACACAGGTAGTCTATAGGAGACCCCATAAACATTAGGCTGAGTCCACGAAAGATGACATCCTTAGGTTGGAGTAAACCAGAATTGGCCCACCATCTCTCTCTCCACCACAGGAGAGAGAAAAGCAGGCTGTCTTGACAATGAGGAAAACAGGAAAGGAACAACATAGGAAGAATGAAGATTCTGAAAAACTGCAGCCACCCCAACTACATATGGTATGAATGGACCAAGGAATCACAATACTAAATACAGTTTTTAAGAATCCCTGACTGGTCATAACCCCCAACCCAGAAGCCTCACAGAAACAAACAAAGAACCTGACAGAGGAGAACATATTCATTCTGGAAACACACACACACACACACACACACACACACACACACACCCCTGCATGAGGACAACTACTGCTCAAAGATAACCAGACACACAAGGTATCAGGCAACATGAATGAGGAAAAGCACAGACACAGGGCAAGGTGGACTCCATCTATAGTCTATAAGCTATAGACTTATAGGAGGCTCACCTGGAGATTGTTTGAGGCCAGCCAGGGCAACCTAGCAAGACCCTGCCCCGGAAAACACACACACACACACACACACACACACACAAACAATAGCAAGAACACAGATTTTAAATCTTTGAATTTCAGACTAAGAAGCAACTTACACTAAATTTGAGAAAGAACAACAAACATTTAAATATCTGCAAGGAGGGCTGGGGCTGTAGCTTAGTGGCAGAGCACTTGACTAGTACATATGAGGCACTAGGTTCGATCCTTAACACCACATAAAAATGAACAAATAAAATAAAGGCATGCTGTCCATCTACAACTATAAAAAATTTTTTTTAAATATTTGCAAGGAATCCATAAAAAATAACAAAGCAGAAGTGAAAAGGAACCAAAAAAAAAAAAACTTCTAAGAATTACACTAACCAAAATTTAAAAACCCAATGGGAGCTGAGAGTACAGTTCAGTGGCAAACTACTTGCCTAGCAGATTGAGCTCTGGGCCCAATCTCGAGCACCACAAAGAAAGGGGGTGGGAGGAGTGTAGAATAGAAAAAAGAGAATAAAGAAATACCAAGCTGGGAAATAGTTCTAGAGAAAAAAAATCTGTAATTCAGCAGAGTAAGAACAAAACAGAATACAGACCTGACAATGAGAAAGGAAACACTAAGAAGATCCTGAACACATTTGACTGCTGTCCCAGACAGGGAGGAGAAAGGAGGTTTAAAAGCAATAATAGTTGAGAATTTTTCAGAATTAATGCAAAACAATCTACAATTTAAGAAGCCTATGAAACCCAGCAGAATAAATAAAAAGAATAAAACTCCCATACGAACTGAGAATGATTGAAGTCAAACAGAAGTGAATCAAATAGAATATCTTAAAAGAAGCTTTAGGAGCAAGGAGGCTATCTGACCTTCAAAGAAGCTACACTTAGACTAACAGATGACTTCTCCATAGCAAGAACAAAAGCCAGAAGACAGCAGAATAACATAACTGAACGTGCTAAAAGAAATTACCTGCCAACATAGTATTCTACATTCAACAAAAATATCTCCAATAACGAATACAGTCTCTTTCCTTGTTTTTGATTTGGATGAAAGGGCAATTTTAACCAATTTTTTTAAATATATGGTAATAAAATCTAAATTCACTGCAAACTAATGAAACGTGAGAGTAACTGGATATTTATGGAAAGATTTAATATATTCCTGAATATCTCCTTTATACCAGTGCTCATAAACACATTTTTACATTACTAATTGGTTATCTATGTAATTGTGTCATGGTTCTTTAGACAGATGTGAAAAATCCAAGGGTAATAGACCATTTATATTCATTGTTAGTTTCCTTCTACACACTCATGTGTATGCTTTACCCAGATTGGGAACTAATTATTGAGTGATGACAGTCAATGGTTAAAGACTGAATTCCTATGATAATAATTCATTTTTATACAAATGTTCTTGGAATATTATTTCAATGGTTTAACATAAAATATCAAAGACTCCAAATTTCTATCACTAAGAATTGTAATTAGTAAATACTTTAAAGTAAAACTTTATGAATGTTAAGTGTGCTTTACAACTAAAGTTACCTACAGTTTGTTTCCCATACTCACCCAGTTTCCCTAGAACAAAGTTAACAAGTCTTTGAAATCTGCAACTGTTTCTTTAATTCCAAACTATTTATTTCAAGTACTCAGTTAATTGGCAGAATGCTGATTTCTTCACACAGTTTTCTTTTACTGAGCTTCAAATTTTCCTCTTTATGACATCTCCCTTATGTTATCTTCTGCAATAACCTTTTGGTGCACAATTAAAGGTCTCCCAAACTCAGTCTCCTTTAAAGCTCCAACTGGCAAATGTCTTCAAAAAAATAAATAAACAAATAAGAAAGAAAGCAATTTTCTTTCCCCATCTTTACAAAGCAGCCCAATAGAAAACTGTTCAGCTTCACTTGGTTCTAAGTTTTTAAACTCTGCAACAGCACCTTGGTCATTTTCAAGATCATTGGAAGAGAGGCAGTTAAACTCTGATTCATGAAAGATATAATAAAGACTGGAGTCTTTCAAATCAAGTATCTATCAGTAGCACATGACAAAAACATGGCTTAGCCGGGGAGGAAAGGTAGAAACTTGCTTACAGTCAAAACAGAACAGTGGTATAGCCATGTTTATTCAAGCAAATGGAGAAAAAAATAAAATAGTAAGAAAAAATAAGGTGAGAAAATTTAATTGATTTGTTATGATTTTCTCTATAGACTGAGAAATCAAATCACTGGGAATTAAGTTAGAATAATTAAGGTATAACTAAATTTATATTTCCATCATATATTTCAAATTTAGATGAATGGTAGAATACTAGTTATTTTTTGTGCCTGGGATAAATGGACAAGAGGTATTTATTCCAGAAGATGTTCACATACATACATTTGTAACTAAAAATAGTAGAAGTCAGCTTTTTGGCTTTTACAAAGGAGTCCTATTTGTTAACCCAATTCAATCTCTCAGTTCTTCAGAAAATTATTCAGACATTTGAAGTTGCAGTTGACACACAATATTCCATCCCTCAGAATATCTCTGTTACCTCCTTTCAGCCTTCTTATCATGTAAGATGCAGTTCAAATACTGTCAGCTCAATTCTGCTTTCCTAGACAAATCCAACACATAGCAATACATTCTTTTCTTTTTCATAACTTTTATGAACCATATCAAACACTCTACCACTGGATCATTTTACCTTGTTCTGTTTCCTAAAAAAGTCTTTTCCTGCTCTCCAAAACTAAACATTTTAATGTAAATCTTCTATCACATGCAACATATTGCTGTGTACATATAAAGCATTTCTTAAATATCAGCCATAAAGTAATATAAAGGACAATACTGGCTCCAGAATTTCGATGTAGGATGCACTTAGGGGGATTCTGCTAGGGGACTTATCTTAAAAATACATTTAAAAGCAAGCACACTTTCTATAAATTTTGAGTTTAGAGTAACTTAATGGGGAAGGATCTGATAGATTAAAGCCCCTCCAAGCCACTTCTTGATAACAAAAGGGACTTTAAAAAGTGTTACCTCACCATTTCATTCATGCGCCCTGCATCAAGGAGGAGAAAGAGGCTCTTCATGCATTTATCCGACTTCAAAGTCCAAGAACAGCTTCTTCCTCTTGGTTACACCACTATCCCAAGATACAATTCTAACCCTAATTAGAGTCCTATAATGTTTTAAGAGTCTTATCTGCACTTAAGATACAAATTTCAGGAAGAAGTCATGATGCCACTCAGAAAGGACAGTGGTATTCAGGGGCATCCAGTTCTCAAGTGCTAAAACTCTAAATTGTGACAGGAAGCAGCACTACCTGCACCTCCCAGGGGCCACGCTTCTATGCCTCTTTAACCCCAGCCCCAATTTACTCATCATCATCAAAAACATGAGCTGGGTGTGGTGGCACACTCCTGTAATCCCAGCAACTCAGGCAGCTAAGGTAGAAGGATAGAAAGTTTAAGGTCAGCCTCAGCAACTTACCAAGATCCTTTCTCAAAATAAAAAATAAATAAAGAACTAGGGATATAGCCCACTGGTAAAGTGCCCCTGGGTAAGAAGGTTAAGTACTCATATCAGCCTAGAGTAATAATACTGTAAACTTCCCTGTATCAGCCATCATTCTTGTAATGTTCTAAATACGTATTTTATGTTCATTGCAAGAAAAATACCTTCTCCTTCCAAATCCTGTCCTCCTACCCCACCTAAATGTGGCCATTTTATTTCTATCTCCAAAAATGCAAAGAGAGAAAATACTGAACTTATTCGTCCTGGATCCATTATATTGCTCTCTGTAATGATCTTGACCTTGATTTCTTTCTGAAAATAACAGTCACATATCTTATCTGTTCTTTCCTTCCTACTGTTAGTTTTGAGTTACCAAAAGAAAAAGAACAGGCAAAATTTTTATTTCTATTTTGTAGAAATAAATAAGAGCAGCCTTGAAACACTTAAAAGAGAATTTTGATGGTGCATCTTGTTCGCTTTGTATCTTGCCTCCAGTAAGATCATTACAACCCAAAAGTGATATAGCTTAAGGAATCCAGAAAGCTGAGCAGCAAATTCAAACAGCTGTGTATGTGTTTGCACTCACCCATGATTCTCCTGTTCCTTATGCAAAGGATTATAATGGCAGCGAAAGTGTCTGACAACACAAAAGGGTTTTATTAGGCCTAACTGTCCTGCTTTCCTATAGACTTACAAAGTAGGTTTAGTTGGTTTTTGTTTTGGGAGGTTTTTTTGTTTTGTTTCATTTCGTTTTGTATGGTGTGCGTGTGTATATGTGTGTATTTTCAATAAGAAATAATTTCTACAGATTTTCCATATGAATCAAAGTCTCCCCCTTACCTACCACAATCCAAACTCCATACATTAAGAAACAACTGAAAGCTGGGTGTGGTGGCACACACCTGTAATCCCAGCAACTCAAGAGGCTAAGATAGGAGGATCACAAGTTCAAGGCCAGCTCAGCAACTTAGTGAGACCCTGTCTCAAATAAAAAAAAAAAAAAAGGCTGGGGATGTAGTTCAGTGGTAAAGTGCCCCTGAGTTAGATCCCCAATACCAAAAATTTAAAAAAAAAAAAGAACTGAAAGCATTAAATGATAAAAATGACTGTACAGATATTGATATGTTTCTGGACCTGTATTCTGATCTAAATTTCAGACTCTATATCTTCTGAAACACACATCTATCCTGACACTATTCTATCTCAATTACTATCATTTTCCCAAAATTCTTAGTTACTTCAAGTCTTTCTACTTTGCTCTTCTGTTGAAATTGGTTTTGGATATTCTAGGACTTACATATCCATAGAGATTTCACAATTGGCTTGTCAATTTTTATCAAAGCAAACAAATCTGCTGACATTTTGATTGGAAATGTTTTGAATCTTGCAGTAGCTGGGATATTCAGTACAATGGATAGAAGTGGTCAGAGTGAGTTTCTTGTTATTCCTGATTGTAGGATGCACTCATTCAGTCTTTCATGATTAAGAGTGATATTAGGTGTAGATTTTCCACAGATGACCTTTATTGGGTTCGAAAAGTTCCTTTATAGACCTAGTTTAGTGAAGTTTTTTTTTCATGAATGAATAATGAATTTTGTCATATGAATCTTTTTACACCTATGGAGATGATCAGATGGATTCTTCTTTTTTCTGTTAAGATAGTGATTCACATTGATTTATTTTGGAATGTACTTTTTTTTTTCCTTGAGAGAGAGGTTCTGCTCTGTTTCCCAGGCTGGCTTCAAACTCCTGGAATAGAGTGCCCATCTGTCTCAGTCTACAGAGTAGGTGATTTTTGACAAAGGTGCTAAGGTTATTTGATCAGGAAAATGAGAGTCTTGACAGCGAATGGTAACAGAACAATCAAACATCTATATGGAACCCTGTGTCTTATTTGAACAAAAATGAACTTGAAATGTGTTAATAGACCTAATTATAAAATACAAAATTATAAAATTTCTGAAAGTAAACATAGGAGAAAGTCTTTGTGATCTTGGGGTAGGCGAAGGTGTCTTAAATAATATACAAAAATCCTATTTGATAAATTTTATTTTCTTTATCAAAATTAAGAAATTTCTTCTCTCTGAAATATACTGTTAAAAGGGCACAATATGGAAAGAATTATTCTTAACATACATCTTACAAAAGACTTGTTTAATATCTTACAAAAGCTCAATAAAAAGACAACCCAATTTTAAAATGGAAAAAATAAATAAATAAATGATAAAAATGAAAACAGGATAAAAATCTACAACTGTTTCAAAAAGGGACACAAATATTTAGAAGCTTGTATGGTGTGGTGTCAATAGTAACTTATCATTGCTTTTATTAATTTATTTATATTCCTTTCTATTTACAAAAATACTTTTTAAATTCCCCATAGCACCTACACATACTGTGTATGCACCATTTCTTAACTGAATTGAATTTAGCAAGAAGAAAGGACCATCTGTAATCTATGCTATGAAATAAGCTTATTAATGTGGTTGGGCTTAAATTCTGTCCAACTCTGAAGGGCTAAAGGCACCATATTAACACATAAATTATATTATCTCATACTTATACCATATGCTTCACACCTTATTACCTCACTTTCCAGAGTTCTTAAACATACAAAACAATCTTTAGAAGTAAAGACTTTAAATGATTTTTAAAGACTCCTGGCAAATGTCTTCTTCAAATGAAAAAGCCATAAACTTCTGAGCTCATTGTTTTTAAGCAGCTTTACCCATCAAATTTCTGAAAGGTTGAAAAGCATTAATCAACATTTATCCCATTTCTGTCCCTTCTAATCTGAGCTCACTATTTTCTCCACTCATTACCGAAATTTCACTTTCCATAATACTAACAGTAGTTTTGAGTTATATTAACTTCATTACATTTCATAAAGTCTTTCCAAATGATGGTAGGGTTGTTTGGGGGGACTTGGGGTACAATATTTGTTTTGTTTTCAGCTCAAATTCAAGAAGCCAAAAGCCTCTAGCTTAGCCACCAATTCCAATTATCTATTACTGCATAACAAACTAATCCAAAACTTAACAGTTTAAAACAACAACCATTTTACTAAAATCTCAATTTTGTTGATAAGGCAGGTATTCAAAAAGAATTCCATGTGGCATCAAACAAGCTTAGTAGGAGTACTGAGCCACTGACCAGACTGGTCTAAGAATCTAAGATGGCTCCATGTATCATACCTTGGTGAGAATATCTAAAAGGCTTTAGCTCAGCTGGAACTGTACAGGAGTTCCAGCTAAGTCCACCTTAACCCAGTTAAAATGTTAGCCTAAGTTAGCTAAAAGGCTGAGCTCAGCTGGAACTATGGACATGACCTCTCCAACATGGCAGATGCTGGTTTATTCAGACCTCTCCAGCAATCTGTCTGAGAAAATCTAGTTAAGATTTCTACTAGGACTCCAAAAGGAGAGTGCTGCAAAGACAGGAAATGGAAAAAACCATTTTCTTACTTCTCTATCCACAAACTGTTACAATGATACTTCCCCAATATTTTATTTGTCAAAGCAGTTGCAAAACACACTCAGGCTAAGGGATTGAAAGAGGAGAAAAGAACATACTTATTAGATACTGAGTTTCATTTGGGGAAGATAAAAAGTTATAGAAATAGAGAAAGGTTAGCTGCATAACCCTGTGAATATACTTCTGGTATATATTATGTTATGGATATTGAACCACAATATAAAAAGGAAAAAAACCCTCAGATTCAAGGACAGGTGATATAGATCCCACTCTTAGTGAAAAATTATCAAATAATTTGAGGCCCTCTTTTGTAGTATTTTTTGCTGTGCTGGAGATCAAACTCAAGGCATCATGCGTGCTACAGGGCCTGGAGCATGCTATGCAAGTGCTCTACCACTTATGGTTACCTTTAATTCACTACACCAGCTAAGGTGACCTCTTGGAAGGCAAAATATTCATTAGTCAAAAGCATAAATATTCCCTCCTAAACATCTCCATTATCTATGAGACTTGGCTACAAGGTTATAAATACATTTTTACTATAGTACTGGTACAGAATATGGAATATTACTGTACTCACCCTTTGTGAACAGAAACTATTTTTCATTCTTAATACTTGAAAAATAATATGCAATTTTAGCTGCATTTACTTCAATCACACTGAGAAATTGTTAAACCCACATGAAAGTTCCAAGATGAGATAAAATTGAAAAACCTACTTTGCAAATTCTAGACAATCTAGTTTGCAGCTGGGCTGGGTGTTAAATAGAAACATTCCTCCTGTTATGAAATCCAGCAAACTAACAACCTTCTAGAAAGCTTTTGAACTTGGAAGAGCACATATGATTCTTGGAAATCTTATCAATCTGCACATTTTTCCGTTCTTTACCTTCAGCAATGTCTACTGAACCAAGACTTTGATCCTCCTCCTCAAGTTTTGCCTGGTAAGTTTTAATGCAACAAAATCAATCTAATTTCTCTAAGAATATAATTAGCAAAAAAGTGATTCAAATCGTGAGTTTTAGACCCAGTTTGCTAATTCACAGTATCTCTTGATCCATCCATTTTATATGGCTATTAGCACAAACTTAGGCACACAGAACTGCTGAATATTTAAACTTTATAATAAATACTCAAAAGGTCAAACCATTTCTAGGGATACATATATTAAGTACCTCCCAAGGGCCAGACATTGTGTGTGATGTTGAAGACATTCAGGGTCTATTTCTCTCAGGTGACCCAGAGCTCACTCCAGACAGGTTGGTGATGACCCACAAGTATAAGAGCTCTGACAGAAGATATACAGAGTATGTAAGAGCACAAAGGATGGGTTTTTATGCTAGACTCAGGTGGGAGGCGGATCCCAGAAAGACAATCTGTGCAAACTGAGACATGATTGATGAGGCAGAATTAGGTGAAATAGAAGGAAAATATCTCCAAAGTCAAGGTAGGAAAATATGTTTTCAAAACTAAAAATGTTCATTATGGCTGGTCCACAGGGTTGACAAAAATAGGGGTTAAGAGATAAGATTAGAGAGGTAAAAAGGGGTGAGAACATGAGGCAACCTGTTGAGAAATTTAAACGTTAACATTATGCCAACAGGAAATTAATTGAATTGGAAGGGGATGCCAAATATATGCGCATAATCCTGTCTGCACATAATCATCTCTTGCTTCAGAGTAAAGAATGGTTAGGTAAGAAATCATAGTAATCCACACCATAGTAACAGTGAGCAAATAATAGTAAACAGTGAGAATTATAACAGTAAGTAAACAGAATAATAATAGTGAGTAAAAGCTAAAAGGCTAAACTCAGGTGTTAATCTTAGCTAGGATAAGAATGAAAAACACTCGATTACCCCTTTTCCTATTCCATAGTAACTTCTTGTATTCTTCTTGGAACCAGAAAATAACTGAATTTAAATGAACCTCTCCTTCTACCCTTAAAATTCAAATGTAAAAAGGACTCATGACCAAGCTCCCCCAATTGTTCACCTGTTGATCTAGCATCAACATTTGTTATGTATACATATCCTGACCTGCCCACACTACACAGAAAGAAGCAAGATTTGGACTAAAATCTGTTCTTATTCATTTTAATAAGACTTTAGTATTTCCAATTCTATTAGCTTATTAATTGAAGTTCTTATAATTTCTTATTGTACATATATTTGTAGCACATTTAAATGACTCAAGTAGGTACTGGATTCCATCAATGTTCTCCATATACACACACATGCACACTCACACACACTCAAACACACACACACAATCATTTTGCAAATCTTTTGCAAAAGCTGTAATGGTAACAAATAAAAATAATGAACAACAGCTAACATTTATTATGTGTTTACTAAGTGCCAGACACTGTTTTAAATGTTTTATAAAATATATTAACTTATCAAGGCCTCCCAACCTTGTGAGGTAGTATAAGGTAGTAAGTACCTCTATTCCTTACTTTGCAGATGGGGAAACCAAATCAAAGAGGAAAAACAACTAGTAAGTGGGAGTGCGAGTGTTCAACCCAAGTGTTAAGATGTACATATGAGATGCCCCCCAAAAGCTCCTGTGTTAATGCAGGAGTATTCAGAGGTGAAATGATTAAACTGTGAGAGCCATAACCTAATCAGTCCATCCTAGTTTGAATGGAATGTCTGTGTGATAACTGTAGGCAGGCAGGGGAAGGACTAAAGGAAATGGGTGACTGGGGATATGCCCTGGAAGGGTTTGCCTTCCCTCTTCCCTCTCTCTGCTTGTTAGGCAACATGAGTGGAGCAGCGCTCATATACCATGCCCTTCTACCATGATGCTCATTTCACCTTGAGCCCATAGCAATGGATTCATTCCACCATAGACTCAATTTCTGAAACTGTGTACCAAAATAAACTTTTCCTCCTCTAAATTGTTCTTGTCAGGTATTTTTATGACAGTGATGACAAACTAATAAACACACACATACAGCATAAAACCAGAGTCTGTGCTCTTCACACCAGAATATATGAACTCTGGATTATCCCCTTTTAAACAGTATGCTACCTCATCATAGTGCCCTTGATGCTGGTGCAATTCAAAGCAGAATTCATTCGTCTATATCTCAAATGTTCTAATACCCTGAATTTCTGTTACTGAGTCATGTATATCTGACTCAGATTAGGGGTAATGCAATTTCTGCCTTTGTTTCCCTAGTCTTGACCTTAATCAGGCACAGACACTTGACCAATTTATAGTTTTCTTTGTTCTAAGGATGGCTGGGAGGAGCCAAGTGCAGTGATACACACCTGTAATCCCAGCGACTTGGGAGACTGAGGCAGGAGGACAGCAAGTTCAAGAACAGCCTCAGCAACTTAGGGAGACCCTGCCTCAAAATATACAATAAAAAGGGCTGGACATATAGCTCAGTGGTAGAGTGCCCCTGGGTGTAATCCCCAATACTGGAAAAGAAAAAAAAGACAATCCAGGAAGAATACAAAGGCTAAGTGCATGGACCCAAATTCTTGTCAATTACTAAAATAAGGTGATCCGTAATAAAGGTTTAAAGGAATCCTAACTAAGAAGATCCTCTTGTCTCCTTGCATAATCAGTGTTCTGATATCTGTTTCCTGCCCCATCTCAGCCTTGTGAGGAAGGTCTGATCACCTGTAAGGGGAGCCTGGCATCCCTGTCCGATACAGAATTCTGTCCATTTCTATGCGTGGTTTGAATGTGCAAGCACAAGTCTCTGCTCCCTTGTAGTCTTGACTCACAGCAGGAATAAAAAAACGTGAGGGAAAAAAAATCAAAGACCCACAAGACTAACAAAGGTATGAATATAGAATCTAATGAGCTCAGTATTTAAAAAGAAAAAAAAAGAAAGCCAGTGTTCATCCCTTAATCTTTAGGAATACTGAAACTCTTGATGACATTGTAAACAACAAGCCTTTGGTGCATGGCATTTGTGATTTACCCTGCCCTGCAATACCACTGGAATTATATAGAAAACTGGTATTTGTTATTTCTTAAATTTATGTCTTAATTAGTTTGACAAGTTGATTTTAAATAATGAAAGCCATCTCTGAAAGGTCCATTTAGGCTTGTGCAGATAATCAGCATCTGCCTCTAATCAAACTGAGATGATTAGCAAATTAAACCTTTTAATTAGCATTTTGCATAATTTAGGCAAATTATGCTTCTTAGGTTTAAGAAGGTGAAACAGGGTGAATTTGTCAGTTAGAATTCCTTTAAACCTTTATTAATTATCTAATTTTATCACATATCAGTAAAAATAAAGAAATACAAATTCAGCTGAACTTCGTTTGCTGAAACCTAGCATTTAGCAACATTTAGGCTAATCCTGTCATTTGGGGAAAATTAAATAGGAAACTCAGAAGAGAAGAAAATAATTTATTTCAATTTTTATTAACTACCCAGAGGTCAACTTCACCCATGCTAAAATCAAATAGCATTTTTTAAGAAAAAGAAAAGAAGGAAGGGAAAAAGGGAGAAATGGAGGGAGGGCAAAAAGAGCCTCTTTCCACTTCTGCCACTTGGTGCTGCAGAGGCCAGGGTTGTATTCACCAAGCATTCAATCACACAGCTTTAAGGAAAAGCACTCACAGAGAGGTAAGCAGTCTGTCAATTTTCTTTGTTAGGCAAAGAGAGAAAGCAGAGGACAAGAAAGTAGCAAAGCTGCCATTACAACACGCTAAGCTAATTGATTACTTTCTCTCTCACACAGAATGATGCTAACTTTTTAAAAAGTAGTTCCTCTCTCAGCCTGCCCAAAACATCCCTATTCACTAACAAAATGAAAGTAATGCTGGAATTTATAAACAAAAGTCAGGTAATAAATAGCAAAACCTTAAGGGATGGTTGAGAAAGTATCTATCTTTTCTGTCTCTTACCATTTCTAAGATATATTTAACCACAGTTGCTGATAAAGAAATGGTCTTGGAGACAGGTCCTCTGTTCTAGAATCCAATCTCTTACCAAAAAGAGAGAGAGAGAGAGACAGACAGCAGAATTCAAAAATAGACTTTTCTCATGACCAGAGATAGCATCCTACTAAAAACTTCAAATAAATCGTGTCTCTGTCCTGCTATAAATACTACCTAAACTATGGATCTTCTTTTATGTGAATGCATGAACATGCACCTGCGTTGCACAGGGAATGGTAAAAAGAAAAGAAAAATAATCATGCTGAAGCTATACTAAAAAGGAATAAAAGGTGAATTCTACTCCATTTTAAATAATATACAACAAACTAAATGAAAACCAGGACAGATAAAATAAGAAAATTATCCTTTCTAAATCCAAACTCCAATCTATTTGTATATAGATTCTATAACATCCCTGAGCAACCTCTATCTGCAGAGTCCAAACAAGAGTTCTGATGTATACTAATCAACCAAACAGTTTCAAAATTGTTTCTTTAAGGACTTATTCAAGTGGCCAATATTTTTAATATAATTTACAGTACTTTGCATCTACAGACACTCGGAAAATATTAGTGTGTTCACTGCCTGGAAAAAATCCAAAAGCTGCTTTCTTTTCAGGCATTTCAATGTCAGTCTTAATTAGGTAAGAAATCAACAATTTAAGTTGGAGCTATTACAGCTCTGAAGTGATATGACACATATTCAACCGAAAATACTAATTTCTCTTAACTCTTAAAATATCAATAGGACACCTAAAATGTAAATATAAAAAAGTTCAAATACTAGGCATGTCTGTGCTTATTAGCACGTATTTCTATTCACTTACTATTAACAAATCCCTGTACCCATTTATTATTAAAGCAAAAGAAACACAAACACTGAAAAACAAGAACATTTTTCCCCTTCTATACTGAATGGACTACTGGAAGTTGAAGTACAGTACTTTGGCTCCCCCAAATGACACTTCTAGAGCATAGTAATCTGGGCACAGGGAAAAAAAAAAAAACACACACACACACATTAAGCCAAATACAAAGGGGTTCCTTGTAGCTCATCTTCATTGGAAGAAATCTGTCTAGTACTAGATCAGTTTTAATATCATTACCTCTCTTTTGTTCTGCTCCCCACCTAATCCAAAAAATATTATAATAATATATTCTGAGAGTTTATCTCTAAGTTCCAAAATATAAAGGAATTATATATGAACTAGAGTAGAAAAGTGAAGGTGAAACTATGGTCCCATAGAAGTATTAAATGTCAAGAAAATGGGCTTTATGTAAAAATCCTAAAAGTGAATTACATATTTATAAAAAAAAATTAGTTCCAAGATTATTACTGGTCAGACCTTCAAAAGTTAAAATGCTGTAATTTGAAAAAAAAAAAAATATCACTGCTAATAAGGCTACTCTTTTAATTTTAAACATTTGATACAACTTCTAGAATTAGAAGTATTAGAATCAGTTCAACTTTATACACAGAGCCAAAGAGCTTAATAAATAATAAGATAGCCAGCCAGGCACAGTGCCACACACCTGTAATCACAGAGGCTCAGGAGGCTGAAGCAGAAGGATCACAAGTTCAAAGACAGCCTCAGCAACTTAGCAAGGACCTAAGCAATTCAGCAAGACCCTGTCTCAAAATAAAAAAAAATAAAAATAAAAAGGGGTGGGGATGTGGCTCAGTGGTTAAGTGTCCTGGGTTCAGTCCCTGGTACCAAAACAATAACAACAACGACTTAGTTAAATTTCAGTGAGCATTTACTACATGCTTGCCGTATACTATGTAATTTACAGAGATGATTTCATTACATTTTACAACAATTCCATGAGGAAGATACTATGATTTTCCCCATTCTGTGGTCAAAGAAAATGAGGCATTGAAAAGTTAGGTAACTTAGGGGCATAAGAAATCCACTAGGAGATTAATTTTCCCAAATCCTCTCACTCATATTCTTTCCCTTAGCAAACTTCAACAGTTTCAAACAGTATTTTATGTGGTATTTTGATTATATATTTCCAATGATAACCTCCTTAACTCAGCCAAACATTGTGAATTGTCTATTGCCTACCTCTATTGGCCCCCAGCACTCAAAAATCACTATTTTCACAACCAAATATATGAGCCTATCCCAAAAACATACTCCTATTTTTATATTCCCTTTCATCACTAATATTACACAACTCTTGCCTTCCATCACATAGCTTGGAGTCATTCTCACTTCACATCCAGTTATTCATCAAATCTTCAGACTACTTCCATAAAGTCTGCCATATCAACCCACTTCTTTCCTTTCCTATGGCCACTGCTATAATTCAGACCCTCATTCAGTCCTTCATTTGACCAGACATTCACTCAGCAAATAATTCTCCTTAACATTAATGCAGACACTGGCAATATCCTTCCGAGAACTCTGTCTTGTCAAAATTCTGTTACTTTTTTAAATCTCAATTTAGGTCTCAACTCTTCATTTCCTTACTCAGCTGCTGCAGTTATCTTCCTCATTTCAACATGTCACTTTACTCAAAAACTCTCAATTCCCTCCTGCACTTCTCCTATCTAGCTAACCTCATCCCCCGCTCTTTTCCAGAATTTAATGACAAACTTACTTATCATAAAAATGTAAAACCACAACCCACTAATGTGGAAAACACATGAATGTATTTCCCTTAAATAAAAAAGGTGAAAATATCATTAAAATAATGTTAAAGTATATGACAAGGAAGAGACCTCCAGAGAGATAGGAGTCATACTGTGGTTAGGAAAAAGATGAGATGATAGAACTATGTCTGTGTTCAACCTCGAAAAAGGAGAAAGAACTACACTGTACAAAGGAAAAACGGGCTTTGCTATTGCTGGACAAAGAAAGGAAGGAACCAAGGCACCTCCACCACAGCTCATCCTGGTACCAGTTAGCCTTCTCAAAGAGCAAGACAAAGAGATCATCCTAACCCAACCACCTCATCCAAAACCATCCCTAGGCTTTCTTCATATTTATCTTCAGGGCCTAGAGACTGGCAAATTAAATATCAGAAGTTCCCTAGTCCAAAGGCAAAGTTTTCTCAATGGTTTATAATGTATGAAATTCTTTTCTATTACACTATTATCATCATCAATTAAAATGGAAATAAGTAAAATTAATTTGAAATTCTTTTCTTCAAAACTG
>JAJEJO010001802.1:83018-100065 GCA_020662805.1 Glaucomys volans
TTTTGTATTTTATTTAGAGACAGGGTCTCACTGAGTTGCTAAGGGCCTCGCTAAATTGCTGAGGCTGGCTTTGAACTCGCAATCCTCCTGCCGCAGCCTCCCAAGTCGCTTGGATTACAGGCGTGCGCCACCACACCCGGCAAAAAAAAAAAAAAAAAAGGCATCTTAATTAATGCTCTATGAAGACACCTCCAAGGGCAACAGACCAAACTGGATGTCCCTCCACAGGCTCTGTGAGCAGACTACGGGCCTCATTCCTTCCTAGCTGAGAAATCTGCTCGCCCTATTCCACTGGGATTCTGGGACACTCTACATTCACAATAGATGAAGAGCTTTGAACTCTGTTTATGAAGGAGACTACAAAGAAGTATTATTGTCATGCTGCTTTTGGCTCTCTCCTTCATCTGCTGTGCTCACAGTTCTTATGGGTACTGACAGTATGTGATATTAAGGGTTTAATTTAAGATTATTTTTCACAAGAAATAGGAAAACATCCAGATATAACTTTAGTTATATACACAATGTGTCTGGGATGATAACTACTTTAGTATTAGTGAGGTAAATGATATGATCATTTTTTAAAAGAAGGGAAAATCTAAAAAAAAAAAAAAAAAAGTATAACTGTAAGCCAGAACTACCTTAAATCTTTCAAAAAGAAAAATAAGAAATATGCTATGGGCAGTGTTTATAATACTATAGGTAAGAGCCTAATAGAATCAAACTTGGGGATCTGCAAAGCTTGGATGAAATGAGTGATTCACAGTGCTACCCTTTAATATTTTAGTGCTTAAAATATGTTACAACACCTACTTTACTATCCGAAAATAAAATTCAGAGATTTTTTAAATTAATAGAACTCCATAATTAAATATTTAAAAAAAGCAAAGTAAATAAAAGCACTCGAGAACATGTGTGGAGTAGTTTGATATTATATCCATTAACAGAAGCCACCTACCAATACAAACTGGTATAGCATGAATGTTGGTACCTTTTTTCCAAAAAAAAGGTAAACAACTCACAGAAATATCCACAACAAAACAAAGTATTCTCTTCTATCAGTTTAAAAGACATTTTAATTCCAAGAACAATCAAGGTATACAAAAAAATAGAGAAAAAAACAATTTATGTAGATTTATAAAATGATGTTTGATTTCAGATGCAGATGATTATAAACAGTTTGGCTTTGGAGGCTTTGTTGGACCACAAGAATATGAAAAGTCAAGAATGTCTTGAGAAAATGCATTCTTATACAGAACTATATCCAGTGCCTTCATTGTAGGCACTCCTGCCTCCTGTCTCCTATATGCCTGTAATACCTGCCAATCATGGTTTCCAACATCAAAAGTACCACAAAGATGTCTAGAATGCTAGAAGGGAAGCTATATCCCCTATGGTCCAGAACCCCTGGACTAAACCATCCTCCCAAAAGGCTCAGTTTGAAACAATAAGTAGGACTTCCTTGATGCTATCTCTTTCTTCTTCATTAAGAAGAAAAACTACAAGTCCCTAACTATCTTTTCCTAAGTGATTGAATTTATTCTACCTCAAGCACCGAATTTAATGACTGACTTTTGGTTTACAATGATCTTTGAGAAGCATCAGTTGTTGATCATGAACTGAAACATACAATATAATACCAAAATGTTTTTAAAGGGGTAAACAGTGCCAGAGAGGAAAAGCTAAGAGCACAGAAAAGTCATGGGCAAGGTAACAAATCCCTCAACAACAAAGTTGTATGAATATAATGCTTTCCCTAGAGTCAGCAAGCACATCATATTGGGAAACTACTTATGGTATATTTAATATATTTAGTTTCCAGCTCTGGCAAGAACTGTCAGTTAAAATAAAACATCTTAGTAAAATTGCAGTTAATGCTTTAATTTTCTACATTAATGTAAATCTCTAAACTCACACCTGTGTTTGTATATCTCTTCTGATGAGTCCTGTCACCTTAAATGTCAGCATTTATCCCACTTCATTTCAGTGCTAGTGAAGTACTAGCTGTGAGAAATCTGCTCATATATTTAGTAACATACTTTGTAATTTACACATATCAAAATATCTAGAAGTCTGGGTTGGGGGGAAGTTACTTAACCTCTCTGCTCTTTAAGTTCCTCCTGGAGCTATTGCAAGGATTAAAATATGTAATCTATATAAAGCACTAAGTCAAGTGCCTGGCACTCAGTAAACACATATCAAAGGTTAGCTATTAGTGGTTAACTTCTCTCCTGCCTCCTTACATCACTGGGCAAATCCAGACCTTAATAAGGCTACTCTTTATTCAGTCATCAATAAAAAATCCTTCTTAAGGAAACAAGGACCCCATGCAAGTTTGGAGACAATCCACTGGGTTTTCTAATATTACATTGCAACTTTAAGCCTTGAATCAACTAAAAGGGAGCTAAAATATATGTGGCTATTAAGCTTCAATAAAGATTACAGAAGAATTATTTTGCCCAAAAGCTTCATAGGAATAGAGACAGCATGTTCTGGCCAGACATGAACAGGAAACAAAGCCAGAGAAGCAGATATCAATAGTTGAAGGATGGCACTAATTTCTTGAGAGCCAGGGACATTAGCAAGCAGCAGCAGGTAAAGAATAAATGGAGAAAGTCCTTGTTCCTTTTATGCTTTCTAAAGGGTGAGAAGTAGCAGAATGGCATATACATAGGACCTAGGCCAATAGGATATTTGTTGTTACTGTAATTATAATTTAGATGTAGCTGATGATTAAGAACACAAAAGTATTATTTTATACAACTCCATTAGCTCTCCACATGCCTGACTCTCATTCTCATGCAAAAGACCCATGTTAAGGCAATCTGACCTAGAATTGAACTAGTCCAAGGGAACCTGGAGGCAAGAGGAAAAGGTTAAGAAGACTATGGAATAAAAAAAATAATGTCTACATACAAAAGCTCAGCATCTTTTTCAGGACATCTTCAGAAAACATGAATAACACTTCACAATTTCACTGTTAAATTACAGAGAATATTTATCACTATAGACGATATACAGTAAAATTAGTTTCATTCTTTTAGGATCTAAATATATGCATGTATGTATATGTATGTACACAGAACAATGTTAGACATTTAGGACAAAACTCTATATATGGAACTAATTTAAAGTCATACTTTTTTGAAGGGCAAAGTCATAGGCATTGCCATCAAACAATCTGAATATATTACATGTATATACAAAAGCTATATGAAAACTTGAAAAAAGAGAAATGATTTTTACAAGTTATTTTGAAAATTTTTGCATGTTAATTTTAGCCTTCAAGGGTAATTTGGCTTGAAGTTTCACACTTAACCATAGTATCTCTAGATTTAAACTATCTTATAATGAGCAGGAAAATCCAAATTCTGTGAACTCTAAAACATTATCACTAAAGACCATCTGCCATGTTTTTTTAAGCTATACAAAGTTACATAGTTAGGCCTCAATTAACTAAAAGTTCAATGAACGTTTTCCAATTCTCTCTATATAAAATTTATCAATATTTTAACTATAGCTACCCAATAAATAAACATAAAATGAGATTGGCTTCCATAATTTTTGATGTCAAAAACCACTAAGAGAACAAAAGTGTTAGGTTTGTAGAATATACCTATAAAAAGGAATCCTCTGTTAATATTTTCACTTAACCATTTGAAGAGAAGTCAAAGCTATGCAATTTTAACAGAAATGCCAAAAGAGCTCTGTCTAAATCACAAATTTTTCTATTTAAATACAAAACAGATTGAAGTTTGATATACAATTCCTTAAAACCCAACTCAATGAAAAAAAGCTCATTTCATGTATAACATCATCTATCATCTAATATTTAACCTTGAAAAAGGATAAGAATTCCATGTTACTATACACATCTTAAAGATGTCTAATGTTCACAAAACAGACAAATCTTTGCAACGTTACTACTATTTTCTTGAGAAATTAATTCAAAATTAATTTATTCAGTGCACCATGACTAGAACTGTCAAACTAACTTACTACACAGCGTTGGAACATAAAACAATTTACTTCCCCACTCGGAAGACAAGTTTGATCTTTGACAAGGATTCTCTTCTTGACCTATCTCTAATCAGGCTCCTGAATCCTCTTTTTGAGTAGGACATGTTTATCAGTTTTAGCAAAAATCCTACACAATTTAGCAAAAAAATCCTTCACCCTTGCTCTGATCACCCTCAACATTTTATCACCTTTGTCCACTTTTAGCAAAAAATCCTAAAGTCAGATTAGCAAAAAGTTACCCTATCTCTTCCTAATTTTCCATCTGCCTACACTACCCACCACCCGACTCCTTGGCTATAAAGTTCTATTCTTCCTATGGTATTGAGTGTTCAGCTCATTTCTCTCCCATACTACAAAACCATACTATAGTTCCCCCACACTTGAACAAAGTCTTCCCTACTATCTTTGATAAGTGTCATAAATAACATTTTTTCTCTAATATCCTTCATATGATTATTAATTATTTTCCCCTCAGCTCTTTTTATGTCTGAAACTGCCATAAAGAGTATTTAAAGAGTGTGTCTTAATATTCCATTTCACTCTTCACCAGTCTCCATCCCTACACCTCTCATAGCCAATAACTTAACAGAGTACTAAGAAGAGCTTCCAGGCTTAGCAAACACACTTGCTCTTTGGCCTGCTCTACTCTCACATCTGAATGTCTTGTCTCAGCTATATCACCAGATCCCTTATTGGCTGAAATTTATTGGATCAAAAGATATAAAGGGCTGGGGATATAGCTCAGCGGGTAGAGTGCTTGCCTCGCAAGCACAAGGCCCTGGGTTCAATCCCCAGCACCGCCAAAATAAAGATCAAAAAAAAAAAAAAGATAAAAAAATTGGGCTGGGGTTGTGGGTCAGTGGGAGAGCGCTTCCAAACTCAGCACCACATTAAAAAAAAAAAAAAACAAATAAAGTAAAGGTATTGTATCTATCTATAACTAAAAAATTTTTTAAAAGATATAAAGGTATACATATACCACCAATTTACAACCACTGCACTAAAATCACTTTGCAATTTATTAATAAGCTTATAATAACTTGAGACCCCAATGGCAGGTATAAAGAGTTGCGCATATCAGGTGAATGGCATTTTCATATTTTAAGCAACAGAAATGGGATAGACAGAAATGATGAACACACATTCCAAAAGAGCTATAACAACCCAATTAACAATGAAAACAACATAATAAGGACCAAAATGCTCAGAAACCCATGACTGTCTTAAATATTTGCAAATGTCTAAGAAACAATGATTAACAAGTGAATACCAAAACCACTTTAAGATTTCACACCTGTAAAAATTAAATCAGCCAGGCGCAGTGGCGCACACCTGTAATCCCAGCACTTGGGAGGCTGACACAGGAGGATCACGAGTTCAAAGACAGCCTCAGCAATTTAGCAAGGCCCTAAGCAACTCAGTGAGACGCTGTCTCTAAATAAAATACAAAATAGGGCTGGGGATGTGGCTCAGTGGTGGAGTGCCCCTGGGTTCAATCCCCAGTACCAAAAACAAAACAAAACAAAACAAAACAAAACAAAACCTAAATCAATGTTCCAATGTTAACTGGAGAAAAGCATCTGAAAGTTTCTAATAAATTTGTGATGGACATTTTCAGTAACAAATGACAAATTAAACTGTAATTCATGTTCATTGAAAAGAAGTTTCCAGTCAAGAATGACATATTTTGTAGGACAAAATAAATTAAGGTTTCAAACTACAAAGGATAAAAAATGTTAAATGCTAGGTCCAGGATAAGAAAAACTATTTTAAAATAAACAAAAATAAACAATTCCAAATTTTACATGAACTCGGTAGCAGAGAGCCCAAGCAAAAAGGCTGCCAACCTTACTTACCTTTACTAAAAAATTCACTTCCTTGAACATAAAGGCAATTGAATGAAGCTAATTCTTTTTAATATGCAATGCTGTTTTCATCTGGAACAGAGAATACTCTCCATATTTTTCCTGTCCTTGCCATTCTGGAGTACTCTAATGAAACGTATCCTGCCATTAGATCCACTGATATTTCAAATAAAAAGTTAAAAAAAAATAGTTTTGACTGTCCTAAGGAAGTTTTAAAAAGCATCCAAGTAAATTATAAGCTGCTGTCAGACTCTGGGCAGCAACAGCACAGAAACCCTTTGTCTCCGTGGCTGATAGCTGTCAGTCTGACCTTTCCCTAACTGACCAACTGAAGAAGCCTTAATAGAATCTATTTAACCATACCAATTCACCTTTGTTGCAACTCAAAGTCAATCAACTCAGTAATGAGAGATCCAAAATACTCTCCATGCATGGCAATATTCACTCATTTCTGATCCTTCATAGAAATTTCATATTTAAAATCCAAGTTATTTACATAAAAGCCACAAATGAAAATACCAGGCTTCCTCTTTGTAAATGCATCACTAATACCTGTTTTGATACAATAGTTTTCAAATACAAACCAGATATTCTAACCAAAATGAAAAAAATATGTATGTTCCTATTAATGAAATGGTAAAAGTTAGGACTAAAATGAAGTGGGAAGAGCTCTTACAGGCACCTGCAGCAAAGCTAATCAACAGCACCCAAATTCAAGTGCCTTAATCACTAATATCAGATGCCAGGGAGAGATCACATAGAATAAGAGAGGGGAAAAAAAAGTTCTGTCATGGGGAAGTGACTGCATTCTACCACAGGAATGGCTTTTCTGTCAGGTCTCCTGCAAGTCTCTCGCTCTGGCTTCCGTGAATCCCCACCAACCATATACACTTGACCAGAATTTACATTCTTTAGTTTAAATTTCAAAAGCATAAGGCCAATGTTTTCCCCATTGTACAAATCTCCACCCAGGTTCTGATGTACCCACTAAGAGGAATACTCCTCATCCTGTCCCCCCACTGAGAATCACTGAACTACAAAAAACAAAACAGTCGCACAAGAAGCCAAAATTACTATTCTCTATAGAAATTGTGTAAGACTGCCTAGTATGTAAAAATATGGATATTAATTTTCCCTTCAGTCATCCTTTCAATTTTATTCATATTTCTTACCTTCTTTTAATGTATTATTTATTATAACTCAATGAACTACAGAGTGAAACAGGATATAAATATATAAGCAAATAAAATATAAATTATAGCAAACAATCAACTAGAGTAATATTAAAATCACAATACTAACAGCCACCATACTTGTTAAAACTATACATGTACTTTTCATAAATTCCAATTTCCTAAAATAAAAAGATCCAAAATAGTTTTCTTAATTGCAGCAAAATATACCAATCTAATGGACTCCAAACTTCTTCAACATACAGGCATGTGCTGCTTCTGACTTTTCCATAATATCACCAGCTAATATATATGCCAGGCACAATACTAAGTACTCCATACACATTATCTTATTTAAACCTCAAATATCTGTGAGGTGAGGATTGTTATTACACCCATTTTAAAGATGAGGAAACTGAAGTACAAATTAGAAAATTTACTCAAAATTCATTGTTAAGTCGGGATTTAAATTCATGCTACAATTTGACTATGGTTTGTCCCCATCAAAAGTAATGTTGTAGTTTAATTCCTTAATGAAGCAGTGTTGGATACAATTAGGTCATGAGGGTAAGCCCTTGCAAATAAATTAATGGAGTTATATGGGAGTGATTTCTCACTTTCAGAGGATTAAATTAGTTAACCACAAGTACAAGTTGTTACAAAGCTAGGATGCCCCTTGTGTCCTCTCTCTTTGCATATGCCTGATTGACCCTCTATTTTTTTTTTTTTGCCATTATAAGACACAGCATAAGACCCACACCAGAAGCTGCAACCTAATCTTGAACTTCCCAGACTCCAGAACTGAGAGGTAAATAAACTTCTTTTCTTTAATAATCACCCAGTCTCCGAAAATTCAAAGCATTTCCCCCCCTAAAAACTGGAACAAGGCAGGGATGCCCTCTTTCACCACTTCTATTCAACATCGTCCTTGAAACTCTAGCCAGAGCAATTAGACAGACTAAAGAAATTAAAGGGATACAAATAGGAAGAGAAGAACTGAAACTATCCCTATTTGCTGATGACATGATTCCATATTTAAAGGAGCCTAAAAATTTCACCAGAAAATTTCTGGAACTCATAAATGAATTCAGTAAAGTAGCAGGATATAAAATTAATGCTCATAAATCTAATGCATTTTTATTTGTAAGTGATGTATCCTCTGAGAGAGAAATTAGGAAAACTACCACTTTCACAATAGCCTCTAAAAAATAAAATACTTGGGAATCAATCTAACAAAAGAGGTGAAAGACCTCTACAACGAGAACTACAAAATACTAAAGAAAGAAATTATAGAAAAACTGAGAAGATGGAAAGATCTCCCATGTTCTTGAATAGGCAGAATTAATATTGCCAAAATGGTCATACTACCAAAAGCACTATACAAATTCAAGGCAATTCCAATTAAAATTCCAATAATGGACCTCATAGAAACAGAGCAAGCAATCATGAAATTCCTTTGGAGGACTAAGAGACCCAGAATAGCTAAAGCAATTCTTAGCAAGAAGAGCGAAGGAGGGGTATCACAATACCAGAATTTCAACTGTACTACAGAGCAATAGTAACAAAAACAGCATGGTATTGGCACCAAAATAGGCAGGTAGATCAATGGTACAGAATAGAGGACTCAGAGACAAACCCACAAAAATTCAGTTTTCTCATACTAGACAAAGGAGCCAAAAACATACAATGAAGGAAAGATAGCCTATTCAACAAATGATGCTGGGAAAACTGGAAATCCATATGCAGTGAAATGAAACTAAACCCCTATCTCTCACCCTGCACAAAACTCAACTCAAAATGGATCAAGGACCTAGGAATTAGACCAGAGACCCTGCACCTAACAGAAGAAAAAGTAGGACCAAATCTTTATCCTGTGGGTTTAGGACCAGATTTCCTCAACATGACTCCCAAAGCACAAGAAATAAAAGCAGGAATCAATAATTGGGATAGATTCAAACTAAGAAGCTTTTTCTCAGCAAAGGAAACAATCAGCAATGTAAAGAGAGAGCCTACAGAGTGGGAGAAAATCTTTGCCACACACACTTCAGATAGAGCACTCATATCCAGAATCTATAAAGAACTCAAAAAACTTTACCCCAAGAATACAAATAATCCAATCAATAAATGTACTAAGGAAATGGGCAGACACTTTACAGAAGAAGATCTACAAGCAATCAACAGATATATGAAAAAATGTTCAACATCCCTAGTAATAAGAGAAATGCAAATCAAAACCACCTTAAGATTCCATCTCACCCCAATCAGAATGTCTATTATCAAGAATACAAACAACAATAGGTGTTGGTGAGGATGTGGGGAAAAAGGTACACTCATACATTGCTGGTGGGGTTGCAAATTAGCACAGCCACTCTGGAAAGTAGTGTGGAGATTCCTTAGAAAACTTGGAATGGATCCACTATTTGACCCAGCTATCCCACTCCTTGGCCTATACCCAAAGAACTTAAAGTCAGCATACTACAGTGATGCAGCCACATTAATGTTCATAGCCGCTCAATTCACAATAGCTAGATTGTGGAACCAACCTAGACGCCCTTCAACAGATGAATGGATAAAGAAACTGTGGTATATATACACAATAGAATATTACTCAGCCATAAAGAAGAAGAAATTATGGCATTTGCAGGTAAATGAATGAAGTTGGAGATGGTCATGCTAAGTGAGATTAGCCAATCCCAAAAAACCACAGGCCGAATGATCTCTCTGATAAGTGGATGATGATACATAATGCAGGGTGGGAGGGAGGCAAGAATGGAGGAAGGATGGATTGCATAGGGAAAAAAGAGGGATGGAATCGGGGAGGGGGGTAAGAATAATAACAGAATGAGACAAACATTACCCTATGTACATGTATGATTACACAATGGTGTGACTCTACTTCATGTACAACCAGAGAAACAACAGCGATACCCTATTTGTGTACAATGAATCTAAATAAATAAATAAATAAATAAATAAATAAAGAGAATGATACATAATATCTATTTTTAAAAGAACTGAAGCAAATAGAGCAAGTGTTTTAATATTGGTGGTTGGCATAAGGGTGTAGTATTACTTTTGGTATTGATATTTTGACAAAGTTCATAATTATAAAACTTGAAATAATTTTTACAAAAACCTACTTCAGTGAAAGTTATAGAAACTTTTTATTTATAGTGTTTTAAATTTAATTTTTGGATGATTTAGTTATTATTCCTACTTTCTTCTTCCAAGTGAACAATTGTAAAAAATTGTTTTCATTTCAAACATAATTTTAATTAAGAAAAATAAATAAAATTTGGATATAAAAAACAAAAAAGATCACCCAGTCTCCAATATTCTGTAATAGCAACAGGACAAAGAACTAAGACACCCTATTTCCTAGCCAATATACTAGCCTATACTTCTTATGGGATGCTGTAAAAAGTCATAGAACTTTAGTACTCACATCACAGGAAGCAGCAAGAGAACCAGTATGTTTGTGTCAGTCTTCTTGCCCTCAAGTCCCACGGGGGGTAACATAATATAGCACAGATGGATGCTTTCTGTGTAGTAGGTCTGCACTACAGCTAATAAACACTGGCAACTGGTACTTTTTATAGGAAGCAGTAAGCCTCCTCTATATGGCAAAGGAAGATATTACCGCATCTTTCAAAGGTGCTAAAATCACGTAAGAAATGGCCTGTGTGAAGAGCAGTGAGGCCCACCGACTCTTGACATACAGAGAAAGAAATCCATGGAGATCTTTACCAACATTGACACACAATGGACGGAGGAATCAAATACAACACAACAACAAAGCCTGATATGTTAATAGCGGTTAATAAAACACATTGCAAAATTTTAACTATGTTCCCTAAATTCAAAACTTCTGCTTAACCATGGCAAACTGAACAAACATATTTATTGCCATCACCTCTAAAATCCAATAAAAATAACAATAAAATGAGATTCTATAACACACAGGACAAATAAGACAGTGGAATAGAGAGGTCAACAGGTTTTGGAAAGTAGATGAAAGGGTGTTAACTGACTCAGAAAAGAGGAAGCTACAACCTAAGTCCCTGGAGAAAAGAAAGGAGCTGATGTGACCTCCAAGAGCACCAGAAACTTTCCACAAATTGCAAATATCAAATACAGAAGATGAAAGATATGAGTTATGGAATGCAAACCAACAAGGAATTAAGTACAAATCACCATAGACAAACTCTGATATAAAAATGTCAGCCTTAAGCATAGTTCATGGTAGGAGATTGAAGGTTTCCTCTCTGAAATCTTTAGCAGGGGTCATTTAATAACTAAAAAAAAATTTCAGTGACTGATCAAGGCACAATGGTAAGTAAATATCTTAGCACCCCTGCACACAAACCTCTATCTTCCAATCTACCTTTTAGTATTTTAATGTTAAACATGAAAAAACAGACAAGGATTAGATACTTGAAGGAAATAATGAATTTGAAAGACTATTTAGTAAAGATGAACTAAATAGCTAAATAAGAAGTAAACAAGAAAAGAAGCTAAGGAATGCTAAAACAAATAACCTTCAAAGAGAAAGGGAAGATAGTATATTCATGAAACAAAGGGAAAAGACCGCAAAAAGAGACCCAGAAAGGAATTAGAAATTTAAAACAGGAGAGAAGGAAAAAAATATATAAACAAAAATATGGAAAATTTGTGTTGAAGAATTCCCTGGAAAATAAAACAAAATGGTAGAGATTGGATGCCAGTGCACAAGAGAACATAAAGGCCAATCCAGAAGGCTGAAATTCCAAGTAACAAGAGATAGAGAATGTAGAAAACACAAGAAAGAGAATTATCAAAGCAATAACAAAAAATATTTCCTAAACTGGAAAATCCAAATCTTTAGATAAAAAGGGCCCACTACGTTTCCGTCCAAAAGGAAAAAAGATTCTGACATCATGAAATTTCACAATAGAGGTAGGGAGTGAGAATGGCAAAGTACACAAAGTTACACGGGAAGACTCAGAAATCAAAGTAGAATCAAGCTTCTCCAAAACAACTTTCAAAGCTAAAATGTACATGTAGCAATACCTTCAAAATCCTGATGAGAAAGTATTCCCAACCTTGAACTGTACGCCAAGGCAAACGTAAGTCCCATATAATAAAGACATCATAATAAAGCAAACATAACTCCAGTATAATAAAGACATTTTCCATACCAACTCAAAAACTTCATAATGAATGCATGAATGCATAAAGATGCAATTTTTATGATAATAATAGCATAATAGGGGAGAGAATAGAGACTTTAGGAACAAATTTTTTTACTCTTGAATTAATTTAAGGTTAATCCTAACTATATTTTTATGATAAAATGGTAATTGTAATTCCTAGTAACAAAATAATTCAAAAAGATAGGAAAATAAAAAGGAAATTTAAATGACACACTAGAAAATATACATTTAACATGAAAACGGCAGTAACAGAGAAACAAAAAAATTAGACGTTTAGAAAATAAATAACAAGATGGCAGATGTAAATCCTACCTTATCTCAAATCACATTAAATGTAAAATGGATAAAACAGCCCAATCAAAAGACAGATATGAAGAGGCTATCTTTTCTCCATTGTATGTTTTTGGCACCTCTAATATGAGATAATTGTATTTATGTAGGTTTGCCTGGGTGTCCTCTATTCTGTACTGTTGGTCTACCTGTCTATTTTGGTGCCAATACCATGCCCTTCTTGTTACTATTGCTCTACAGTATAGTTGAAGGTCTGGTATTGGGATACTTCCTGCTTCGCTCCTCCTGCTAAGGATTGCTTTGGCTATTCTGGGTCTCTTATTCTTCCAAATGAACTTCATGATTGCTTTCTCTATTTCTATGAGGTACATCATGGGGATTGTAATTGGAATTGCATTGAATTTGTATAGCACTTTTGGTAGTATGGCCATTTTGACAATATTAACTCTGCCTATTCAAGAACATGGGATCTTTCCATCTTTAAGGTTTTCTTTAATTTTTCTTTAGTGTTCTGTAGTTTTCATTGTAAAGGGCTTTCACCTCTTGTGTTAGATTGATTCCCAAGTTGTTTTTCTGTTTTTTGTTTTTTGGGGGTTTTTTTTGAGGCTTTTGTGAATGGAGTGGTTTTCCTCATTTCTCTTTCAGAGGATTCATCACTTATGAATAGAAATGCATTAGATTTATGAGTGTTGATTTTACATTCTACTACTTTGCTGAATTCATTTATTAGTTCTAGAAGTTTTCTGGTGGAGTTTTTTGGATCCTCTAAATATAGAATCATGTCATCAGCAAATAGTGACAGCTTGAGTTCTTCTTTTCGTATTTGTATCCCTTTAATTTCTTTGGTCTGTTTGATTGCTCTGGCTAGTGTTTCAAGGACAATGTTGAATAGAAGTGGTGAAAGAGGATATTCCTGCCTTGTTCCATTTTTTAGAGGGAATGCTTTCAGTTTTTCTCCATTTAGAATGATGATGGCCATGGACTTAGAATAGATAGCCTTTACAACGTTGAGGTATGTTCCTACTATTCCTATTTTTTCTAGTGTTTCGAGCATGCAGGGATGCTGTATTTTATCAACGCTTTTTCTGCATCTATTGAAATAATCATGTGATTCTTAACCTTAAGTCTATTCATGTGATGAATTATATTTATTGATTTCCAGATGTTGAATCAACCTTGCATCCCTAGGATAAGCCCCACTTGATCATGGGACACTATCTTTTTAATATGTTTTTACATGCGATTTGCCAGAATTTTGTTAAGGATTTTTGCATCTATGTTCATCAGTGATATTGGTCTAAAGTTTTCCTTCTTTGATGTATCTTTGTCTGGTTTTGGTATCAGAGTGATACTAGCTTCACTAAGAGGTTCCCTCCTTTTCTATTTCATGGAATACCTTGAGGAGTACTGGTATTAGTTCCTCTTTAAAGGTCTTGTAGAATTTGGCTGAGAATCCATCTGGTCCTGGGCTTTTCTTGGTTGGTAGGCTTTTAATGGCCTCTTCTATTTTGGTGCTTGAAATTCATCTGTTTAAGTTGTGTATGTCTTCCTGATTCAGCTGGGAGGATCATATGTCTCTAAAAATTTGTCAATGTCTTTGATAATTTCTATTTTGTTCAAGTATAGATTTTCAAAGTAGTTTCTAATTATGTTATGTATTTCAGTGATGTCTGTCATGGTCTTTCCTTTTTCATCACGAATTCTAGTAATTTGAGTTTTTCTCTCCTCTACATTAGTTGGCTAAGGGTTTATCAATTTTATTTACTTTTTCAAAGAACCAACTTTCTGTTTTGACAATTTTCTGAATTGTTTCTCTTGTTTCAATTTTATTGATTTCAGCTCTGATTTTAATTTTTTCCTGTCTGCTACTACTTTTGGTGTTGATGTGTTCTTCTTTTTCTAGGACTTTGAGCTGTAATGTTAGGTCATTTATTTGTTGGCTTTTTATTCTTTTATTGAATGAACCCAAAAAACTTTATACCAAGAATACAAATAACCCAATCATAAGAAGGGCTAAGGAACTGAGCAGACACTTCACAGAAGATTTACAAACTATCAACAGATATATGAAAAAATGTTCAACATCTCTAGTAGTAAGAGAAATGCAAATCAAAACTACCCGAAGACTTCATCTCACCCCAATTAGAATAGCTATTATCAAGAATACAAGCAACAAAAGGTGTTGGTGAGGTGTTGGTGGGGAAAAAGGTACACTCATACATTTCTGGTGGAGTTGCAAATTGATGCAGCCACTCTGGAAAGCAGAATGGAGATTTCCTTAGAAAACTTGGAATGAGACCACCGTTTGACCCAGCTATCCCACTCCTTGGCCTATACCCAAAGGACTTAAAATCAGCATACTACAGTGATACAGTCACATCAATGTTTATAGTATCTCAATTCACAATACCTAGATATCCTTCAGTAGATGACTGGATAAAGAAACCATGATATATATACACAATGGAATATTACTCAGCCATAAAGAATAATAAAATTATGGCATTTGCAAGTAAATGGACGGAGTTGGACAATATCATGCTAAGTGAGATAAGCCAATCCCAAAAAATCAAAGGCCGAATGTTTTCTCTGATAAGTGGATGATGATACATAACCAGGGAGGTGGGGAGGGAGGAAAGAATGGAGGAAGGATGGATTATGTAGAGGGAAATGAGGAGTGGGGAGGGGTTGGGGGCAGGAAAGATGGTGGAATGAGACAAACATCATTACCCTATGTACATGTATGATTACACAAATGGTGTGAATCTACTTTGTGTACAACCAGAGAAATGAAAAGTTATACCCCATTTGTATACAATGAATCAAAAAATAAAAAATAAAAAAAGACAGGTATGGCAGAATGAATATTTTTTAAAAGACAATCCAATTATATGCTATCTTTATGTTCAAACACACGAATAGGAAAAGGAAGGGAAAGATATACTATGCAAAAAACAGCCATAAAAGATCTGAAATATCTATACTAATATCAGACAAAACAGATCCCTCTTTTTGTTTCTTAAAACAAAAAATGATCTAGAGATAAAGAGGAACATTTCTTAATAACAGGTCACTCCATCAAGAAAATTTAACAATTACAAATGCATATACACCTAACAGAGCCCCAAAATACATAAAGCAAACACTGACATAATTAAAGATGTAAATGAATAATTCAACAATAAAAGTTGAAATCTTCAGTATACCACTTTCAATAATGGATAGAAAAGGCAAAAGATCAACAAGGAAACAGAAGATTTGAAAAAGCAATATAAATCAACCAGACCTAACAGACCACATGAAGCACACTCCAACCAAGAACTATAGATGCAAATTCTTCACAGGTACACACAGAACATTTCTCCAGAAAAGATGATATCCTAGGTCATAAAATAATAATAAATTTTTAAAAATTGAAGCCATACAAATTATGTCCTCAGACTAAAATGAAATGATCAAAACCAGTAACATAAGAAGTTTGGGAAATTCAAGAATATGTGGAAATTAAACAACGCTCCTAATAACCAATATTTCAAATAAGACATAAGAATAAAATAAATGAAAATGAAAACACAGTATACCAAAACTCATGGAATGAATGTAAGGCAGTGCTCAGACGGAAATTTGAACTGTAAATGTCTACATTAAAAAAAAAAAAAAATCTCAAATCAATAACTTAAACTTCTACCTTCAGAAACTACAGAAGAAGAACAAAATAAATCCAAAGCAAGCAAAAGAAGATAATAAAGATTGGAGCAGAAAAGTCAAAAGAAATCAAAAGAAAAACAATAGAAAAAAATCAACGAGACAAAAAAATTATTAACCAATATTCCTATCAATAAAGATGCAAACTACTAGCAAATTAAATTCAGCAATATGTAAAAAAGGATTACATACTATAGTCAAAGGGGATTTATACTGGGAATGCAAGGTTGATTAAAATTCCAAATATCAATTAATGTAACACAATATTAATGAAGGACAAAAAACATCTTTATCTCAGTAAACGTACATAGACAAAATACAGTATCATTCTTGATGAAAATGGTCAAACTGAACTAGAAGAAAATTACTTCAATATGATAAAGGGCATCTATTAAAAAAAAAAACTCAAGATAATATCATACATCATACTGAAAAACTGAATGTTCTCCCCTTAAGATCAGAATGGCCACTAATACCACTTCTATTCAACATTGTACAGGAAATTCTAGGTAGGGCAATTAAGAAAAATTTATTTAAAAATCCAAACTGGAAATAAAGGAGTAAGATCATATCTGTCTATGTGAGATGATCTCAGAATTATTCCACTATAAAAGTTTAGAACTAAAACAAAATTCAGCAAGGTTACAAAAATAAGATAAATAAAAATCAATTGGATTTTTATACACAAGCAAGAAACATACCAACAATGAAGTAAAGAAAACCATTCCACCTACAATGACATTAAAGTATAAAGTCTTGGATATAAATTTAATTAGTGCAAGACTTTGTTAACAAAAAAAAAAAA
>JAJEJO010001802.1:100165-134995 GCA_020662805.1 Glaucomys volans
AAAAAAAAAAAAATTGCCGGGCGCAGTGGTGCACACCTGTAATCCCAGCACTTGGGAGGCTGAGGCAGGAGGATCACAAGTTCAAAGCCAGCCTCAGCAACTTAGCAAGGCCCTAAGTAACTCAGTGAGACCGTCTCTAAATAAAATACAAAATAGGGCTGGGGATGTGGCTCAGTGGTGGAGTGCCCTGGGTTCAATCCCCAATACCAAAAATTAAAAATTAAAAAAAAATTAAAGACCCAAATAAACAGATGGTCATCCCATGTTCATAGATTAGAAGGCTTAACACTATATTGTTAAGAGGGCAATACTCCCCAGATTGACGTACATATTTAATGCAAATCCAATATGAATCACAGTTTGTTTCTTGGAAGAAATTGACAAATTGAGCTCAAAATTTAAAAGAAAATAAGAAACCTAGACTAGATTAAAAAAAAAAAAAAAAGCAAAAAACAAAAAACAAAAACCTTGAAGACTCATACTTCCCAAATTAAAACCTTGCTACCAAAGATGCAGTAACCAAAACTCAAAACTCAAGTTTATGTAGTATTAGCACAAGGATAGACTTAAAGATCAATGAAGTAAAATTAAGAATCTTAGAGTACCCAAAACAATTCAATGAGGAAAGAATCACCATTTCAACATATGGGGTGGAACAACTGGTCAATCACATGTAAAAGAATGAAGTTCATGTGTCATATATTTAATTCCCAATGCAACAGTATCAGGCTTAACAAGAGGTGATTAGGTCATAAGAGATTAATGCCACTATCATAGAAGTAGGTTATTGAAGAGTGGGTTGTTAAAAGAGATTCAGGTTCTGGCCCTCTCTTAACATGCGATGACCTTCCACCATGTAGCAATGTATCACAAAGACCTTCATCAGATGCAAGTACCATGTTCTTGGACTTCCCAGCCTTGGAATTGTGAGCCAAATAGCTTTCTTTCCATTATAAATTAACCAGTCTCAGGTATTCTTTTGTAGAAGCACAAAACAAGTAAGACTCCTACTTTACAACATGTGTAGAAATTAACTCAAAATGGACAATGGATCTAAATATAAGAGCTCAAGTACAAAACTCTTAGAGTAAACTATAGGTGTAAATCTGACCTGCATTAGGCAGTCTTCTTAGCTCTGACACCAAAAGCAAAACAACTACCAGAACAAAAAATATAACTTATGTGTCATTGAATTTAAAAACCTCTGTTACAATGCCATCAAGAAAAAGAAAGCATAGCCCTTAGGATGGGAGAAAAGAATATCTGATAATGGACTTGTATGAGGAATATATAAAGAACAATAAAAAAAAAATAACCATTTCAAAATTGACTAAAAGGGTGGGTATGTAGCTCAACGGTAGAGCACCTGCCTAGCATGCACAAAGCCCTGGGTTCAATCCCCAGGACCACAAAAAGAAAAAACAAAATGGACTAAGAATTTAAATAAACATTTCTCTATAGAAGATATACAAAGGCCAGTTAGTACATTAAAAGATGTTCAATATCAATAAAAATACAAAGCAAAACCACATCAAGACCAGGCACAATGGTGCACAGCTGTAATACCAGCAACTCAGGAGGATAAGAAAAGCAAGTTCAAGGTCAGCCTAGGCAACTCAGCAAAACCCTGTTTCAAAGTAAAAAGTAAAAAGGACTGAGGATGTACATTAGTGGTGCTCTACCACTAAGGTGCTCTACTACTGGTTTCAATCTCCTCACCAAAAAAAAAAAACCACACTGACATACCACTTCATACCCACTATGATGACTACATTTTTTTACAAAGATAATTACAAATGTAGGTGAGGATATAGAAAAATTGGAACCCTCACACACTGTTGGTAAGATATTTGATAGTAGCTGGGCCAGGTGGTGCACACCTATGATCCAGATCTCCAGAAGGCTGAGTCAGGAGGATCATGAGTTCAAACCCAGCCTCAGCAACTTAGCAAGGCCCTAAGCAACTTACTGAGATCCTGTCTTTAAATAAAATATAAAAAAGGACTGGGGATGTGACTCAGTGGTTAAGCTCCACTGGATTCAATCTCTGGTACCAAAAAAAAAAAAAAAAAAAGTTTGATGGTAAGCCACTTTGGAAAACATTTTAACAGACCCTCAGAAGTTTAAATACTGACTTACCCTATGACCTAGCAATTCCACTCCTAGGTATATACTTGAGAGAAATGAACATATATCCATACAAAACCTTGTACATGAGTATTACTGCACCATTACTCACAATGGTCAAAATGTGAACACAACCCAAATATCCATGAACAGCCAAATATATGAAATATTTGGCAAAAAAAGGTATTAAGTACTGATACATGTGACAACATGGATAAAATCTGAAAATATTATCCTCAGTGGAGGAAGTCATTCACAAAAGACCACATAGTTTATGATTCCATTTATATGAAATGCCAGAATAGGCACATTCAAAGAAACAGCAAGTGGATTAGTGGTTGTCAAGAACTGGGAGAAGGAACAAGAAGTGGCTACTAATGGGTACAAGGTTTCGCTTTAAGGTAATGAAAATGTCCCAAAATTAGATATTGGTAAAGGTTTCATAACTCTGTAATTATACTTAAAAACCAATAAACTGTATATTTTAAAAGTGTGAATTTCAAGATATGTAAGTTCTATCTCAATGGATACATTATTAAAAAAAAACAACTATACATGGCAATGTGTTGAGACACTCTTTGTTGAGAATAAAGAATGGATCTTTTCAAGGACATTTTTTCTATGACCTAATAAAAATTAGTAATATCAACAACAGAAAAAAAATACTATTTCTAACTTGAAAGGATAAATTAACTAAAACAGATAATAACAACAATGGGCTTCACCAAGAATCAAAGGTAAAAGCAAAGGGGAGAAGCAATAGGTTTGGGTCGCATGGTCTGTACACAACACTTGACTATGCCTAAGCAGGTTATTCAGAAACCTCAGGGCTGGGGTTGTGGCTCAGGTGTAGAGCACTTGCCTGACATGTGTGAAGCCCTGGGTTCGATCTCCAGCACCACATAAAAAAATAAATAAAGATACTAAAAAAAAACAAAAAACAAAAAAAACACCTCAGACGAGGCACTTTAAGAAGTAAATGACAGAATTATAGAAAAGTCCCTCCTTAATACATAATAGACACCAAATGTCCACTAAATGTCCCCTTCCCATCATGCAATCTCTTTCCCCCAACTCAAATAATAACAGTGTTCCTTACTATAGTGGGTATGTCCTCAGACAGGATATGTCAGACAGGACAAATGTCTTTCACCTACTCCAACTTTTACTATATTTGGCCTAAGCCACACATTCCAATAGCAAAACAGGGTCCAAGCCAGTCCAACAACCATTCAACTACTCTACATCTTGCAAAACAGAATTTTTTACTGTGCCACTACAGCATGGACCCACCTAAAAGACCTAAATTCTGTTTTTACCCATAATACTTATCCCTGCTAAATATCCAATGTTTCTTTTTACTTAACTATAATATATAACTTTATATTATAAAATTACTCAGATTTACCTACAAAAATTATTTTTTAAAACTATTCAACCAGGTAGATTCTACTGATAACTGACTTAAATAAAGTACTACCTTCTCAAAACTTCACTACTGCAAATAAATAAGTATACATATGTGCAAAGGTATTAGCTACTCTTTCAGGCAGGAGCTTGAGAATGTAAAGAGATGAACTTATCACATTACTACCAACACTTAAGGCAAAAAGGAAGGATAAATAGTGAAAACAACTGGAAATAACAACAAAAATACTTACAGCTTCAAATTGCAAATGGCTATCCTTTAAGAAATTCTGAATTTTGTCTTTGGGTAAAATATTGAATCGAAATCGAAGGAGATCCATTTCTTGTTGAATGAACCAGCGTCTAAGATCTTCACTGAAATGGAAACAGAAAATTATGAGTATAAATTAAAAATCCAATGAATATTAAATATGAAGAATTTTTATGAAATAATATTCAAAGATAAGCAAGATACCAATAGAAAGCAGTTAAAAGCAGATGAATGAGTCTTCTACTGTGATAAAAAGAATATGAATACCTCAAACCACACTCTTCCAGGGATATGATGGGTATGAAGTCTAGGGGTAACGAACATAAAAGATTAAAGAATACTCCAAATTAGGCACAGTGGCACATGCCTGTAATCCCAGCAACTTGATGGGCTGAAGCAGGAGGATCATGAGTTCAAAGTCAGCCTTAGCAATTTAGCAAGGCCCTAAGCAACTCAACGAGACCCTGTCTCTAATAAAATATAGAAAAGGGCTGGGGATGTGGCTCAGTGGTTGTGTTAAATGCCCCTGGGTTCAATAACTAGTACCAAAAAAAAAAAGAAGAAATACTTTAAGTCCACCTGCATTATTACTAAATAACAAAAAGGAAATAGCCCACTGCATTTACTGTAACTATTAAAGAATCATTTACATTTGAAAACAGGGTACTCCTTTGGTCTGAGTTGGTTTCATAAATGCCAAATAAACAAAGGTTTTTTAACTTTTCATAGTTCATTTCAGTTATACACAATATTAGTGTTCGTTTTGACATAATTATATAAGCATGGAATATATTTTGGTCTAATTCTTTACCTATTACCAATAAATAAAAATTTAAAGACAACTTTATCTTTAAATAGACTATGATCAGTACATTTTACAAAGTAAAACTATAAGCTTTGCAGATTATAATTTCACAAAATTTAATGTGTTCAAGAATACTTCAATATTTCAAAACCAACATGAAAATATATTCAGTTGAAGGCACACACAGTATGCCTTCTACGGCAAATAGATCATTATTTTAATATTATAGGATAATTATTCTACTACATGTAAAACACAATTTCATTTTTTTACTTCTACAGACTGTCAGCAATTCATCCACTATACAAATTACATAAACTACATAAGCTTTTTTATAAAAAGAAAAACTCTAAGACCAAAGCTGGTTAGAAATTTCTCAATTATGATCTTGGGATAGGAAGCAATTCAAGATTTGTTCTGGATAAGCCTCCTAATTAAAAAAACAACAACCATAACTATATTATTTGGCCAAAACTAATAAGAGGAAAAAACTAGATTTTTTAAAAAGCAGCTAACCCCTTTTCCCTCTGGGTGGCACTGTTGATTTATAAAAAACCAAGTACCAACTGAAAATGTCTAGTCTAATAAGCCCATATATCTCAAATTTCAAAAACCTGATTCAAACTCAAGTGTGAGTTGATTCACTGTTTCTTATGAATACTTCCAACTTCTTTTCTGGAAAAGTATAAAAAGTCCTTCTTCCTAATGAAATTTCTTCTAATTTAAATTCCAAATGAAGAGTGTCTCTCATAAAGTTAAAAACTATTTCATCAGGAAAAATTTTGCAATAGAAATTTTCAGGATTTTTTAGTAAGCAACTTGTTTCAGACACTTCACTACAACAATGTTCAAACCATGACACACCAGTTCCTGAAGTTATTCTGAGTTCTCCTATGTTTGGTATATGTCAGCTTCCCATGTACCAATTTCTAACCCAAGATTTCAAATTTGTTTGAGTACAATGTATACTCACGACTGGCAATAAGCAAGGCGCAAAATAAAATGAGAGATATGATCTCTTCTTCGTGGTTCATATTCATCTTCTAAGTTCTCCTTAAAAATAATGACACATGAATAAAATCAATGCATGAGAATGAAAAGAAGTATAAAGAAATACTGAGCAAGCAAAAGTCAATGGTAAAGTAAAAAAGTTTCAAAAACGCATTTCTTAATATGCTTTGGGAAAAATTATCATTTTACTTTAGCTACAACCAGCTGAAACTAAGAACTGAACTGATCCCATCAAAATCTTCCAGGTATGGACTCAACTATTTTCTCTTAGCTTTCTTTCTTATCCAGCCTATACCTATGGTACTTACTCACTGCTTCAACCATTTCTTAGACCAATCCTCAATTTCTTTAATTCCAACCATTTGGCAAAATCAAAATTCAAAATTAATCTGTAGCTACAATCTGCAGGCCTATACCCAAAATGTTGAGAATTTCTGTAGAAAAAAAATACACAACTTCAGGAATTTAGAATATAAAAATTGATGGTCTCCAACATCAAGTAGACCCTTACCAATGCCAATAAATTTTTATTCAAATCCAAAATAGCAAGCTCAAATACCCTCCATGACCTATAAACTCTCACTAGGCCCCACCTCTTAAAGTTTGAATCACATTCGAATAGCACCAATCTAAGGACCAAGACTTTAACACATGTGCCTAGGGACAACATTCCAGATCGAAATTGTAGTATAAAACTTAAGCAGTAATTACATATAGTCAGCAATGTGACAATTTGACACATAATTGCCTCCTTCCTCTTTTCTTAGAAAAAATGTTTCAATCTTCATCAGTTGTTCTAAGGTCCCTACCACAGCCCCTTTCCTTTCTCTCTGAACAGATGACTTCACCAGGCCACCAGGCAAACTCCTTCAGCTCCAAGTTTCTACATCCACATGTTGTGTTATTTTCCCGGTCATCTCCATGGACACAGCATCTCTCTCCTTCCTTGTACCTAAAGTTAATCCCTATACCCAAATCCTCCAACTCATTTGCTCTTACCTCTGAAGGACAACCTTACCTAATGTTCTATCTAAGTATCAAGCTCCCCTCCTCTTCTTTCTATTCTAGATCTTTCTGTTCACCTTTAAACATGTTTAAGTATCTCCTGTCACATGTGTAAATATGCGCGCACACACACACACACACACACACACCATTTATGTGTACGTGTGTGTATGTGTACAACTTCTCTCTTTTTTTTTTTTTTTTTTGGGAACTGGGGATTGAACTCAGGGGCACTTGGCCACTGGGCCACATCCCCAGCCCTATTTTGTATTTTACTTAGAGACAGAGTCTCACTGAGTTGCTTAGGACCTCGCAAAGTTGCTGAGGCTGGCTTTGAACTCGCGATTCTCCTGCCGCAGCCTCCCAAGTCGCTGGGATTACAGGCATGCTCCACGGCACCCGGCACAACTTCTCTTTTCTGTGAAACATCTAAGTTCTACCCTATTTCTCTATTTTTTTGGCTAAACATTTTAAGAGTTCGAATTTCATACCCACCTCTCCACCTCTCACCTCTCTCCTCCAACCCACCATCCTGAATCTGTCTCTTTCTATGAGGGCCCATCCAGCTGTTAAATCTAATGGACACTCTACAACTCATCATATAAGATCTATCTTAAGCTTCTGAGATTGCTGTGGTTAAGAGTACCACCATAGACACAAAAGGCCCAGATCTGAATCTTGGCTCCCCCACTTACCATCCTAAAAGCTTGGGCAAGTAGTTAAATCAGTAAATCAGTAAATAATAGTTTCCTCAACTGTAAAATAGGGACAATAATAGTACCTATGCAAAACGACTATTGTCTGGATTACCTGGGTTAATACACTTATAACAAAATCTGGTACATAGTAAGCATAATACAATTATCTGCTGTTATTACTTCTATATTATCATTATAATATGACAACTATTGTTGAAATTCTAGCATTCCTTGGCTTCTATGATACTACTATCCAAATTCATCTCTTACTTGTCTGAAAGCTCCTTCTCAATCTCCTCCTCAGACTCCTCTAATTCCACTTAACCTTAAATATTGGTATTCTTCACACCCTACATCATCTTCTCTTCTTACATTATCTCCCTAGGAAATTCTCACCTACTCCTTATGATTCCAAACCTCCCCTAAACCCATACTCCCACTAAAGATGTCTTCTAAGGCCAGATTTGTATATCCAATTATCCACCTGACATTGCCACAGACACCTCAAAGTTATGTCCAGAACTAAATGGAACATCTAGTTCCATCTTAGTTCCATTTTGAGATGTTCACATCTCAAAACATCACCACCATCCACCTACTTGTCTAAATTAGAAACCTAGATGTCAGCCAGGTGCAGTGGAACATGCCTATAATTCCAACTACTCAAGAGGCTGAAGGAAGAAGATTGTGAATTTGAGGCCAGCCTCAGCAACTTAGCAAAACCCTGACTCAAAATAAATTTTAAAAAGGGCTGGGTATGTAGCTCCGTGGTATTGCATTTGCCTAGCACACATAAGACCCTGGGTTACTCCCCAGTACTGTGGTGGGGTTGGGGAAGAGGGAGAATTTGTATGTAATTCTTAACTTTTCTCTTTGCTTTCCCCTGTAAGAAGTTACGAAAATATTTTAATTCTACCTTCTTAATATCTCTTCAATCAGTCCCCTTTTCTCATTAATTCAACTCTTATTATTTGCATTCTCCTGTTTTCACTCCTGAGTGACATGACCCTATCGATCTGCTGCTAGCATTCATCTTCCCAAAATAAAAATCTTATCACATCTTCAAATCTTTCAGAATGCAGTTCCAGCACCATCTCCTCTGGAAAGATTTCCCAGACCTCCTCATTCTGAGCTGGGTCATCATAGGTGCTCCTGAAGTTCCTAAACACACTTCTAACAACCACAGTCATCATCTTGTATTACACAGATACATTTGGCAATGTCTGAAGACATACAGTTAGTGAGCAGGAGCCAGACATGCTACTGAGCATCCTGCAATGCACAGGACAGTTCCTTCAACAAGGAATTATTAGGTACAAAATGATGATAATCCTGAGGTTGAGAAATCCTAACATGTTATAATCATATGAGTGCATGTCAATTACCCCAGTAGACCTAGGTACTTTTGTGCAGAGTCTATGCTACATTATAAAAGCCTGTGCTTAATATTAAAACCTTTCCCTCAACTTACATAATAATATGAACACAAACATGATGAAAGAATTTTTTCCCTCTTTTACTTACCCTGTAGGAAAACTTAAGCTTTCGAATCTCAGCCTCCAACTTACTCTGGTACTGCTCAGTTCCTTTCACATAGCTCACACCAAGATTTTCAACAGATTTTAGCACTGAAAAAGAAAAAAAAAAAAGGTAAAAATGTAAAATAAATTTGAAAAACTAAAATTCAACACAAAAACTATGGACAGCAACTTCCTAATTGCTTGTTTTTAGAACATGACAAAATAACAGTTTAATTTTCTGCAAGAATATTATATGAACTATACATACTTCTAAGAAGATCATCTTCATCTGCATGCAGAACATATTCATATTCCACAGCAAAGTCTAACACCAGAGACTCTCAACCAGGGGAGAGAGGATAAAGGATAATCCCAGTTGTACTAAGCCACTATTGTTGAGGAATGGAAAATTATGTTAGTATGGAAAATAAACCAAGCACCCTTGCTTGCATTGTTCATGTGGAGCTGCCTGTTTGGCAGTCTGCTTCATTTACTCAGCAAGATTCATCATTTAAAAAGAAAAAAACAAAACAAAACAAAAACAGGCTTTCCTTTCCTGATGAAACAGAGAAGGGGAAGACAACAGTGAAGCAGGACCACCATAACCAAATGAACCATTCTAAATAGATATCGCATACTGTTCAAAGAGCCTTAAAGTACCTTACCAATCCTTCCTCAGATGGATTCTTCTCTTGAGACATTTTTAATTCAATGAAAATCTTAAAAATTATCTCCTGAACCCATGTTCTGTGGATAGCATCTTATTATAATTTCCAGACCAAATTATCTTCCCCTTATTCCTGCTCCTCCTCTTGCCATTCCCAGCTTCATTAGCAGAGTTTCTATCCACTAGATCATCCAAGCTGGAATTTCAGCTACCCTACACCTGCTCTAGCTCAGTGGTAGAGCATATACTTAGCATGCACAAAGTCCTTGCATCTATCACCAGCACCTTATTATCCCTTAAACCTTTCTCTTTCTATTATTGTCATTGTCATTACTTTAGTTCAGGCCCTTACCATTTCATCTCTTAAGTGCCAAACCCAATGGACACGTTTATTATCATCTCAACCCTATGAATTATCTGATACTACTAAGCTTTCTAAAACTTTTTCTCCCTTGCCTTCACTCTCACATTCATCAGATAATTAGTGCCCTCCTCTCAGTATTAGCATTTCTTACCCTGCTCCTCTAAGTATGAATGACAGTATCTCAACTCTCTTTCTGATTTAGCCACAAGGTTATTGTGTAACATCAAAACTGAAGGCAGTACTAATATTTGTTTCAGTTCCTGTCTAACTCATTTCTCTCTTCATCGACACACAGAAGGTAAGCAGGCCCTAGCAGAGTGGCCACATCCCTCTGGCACTGCAATACCATGCCATCAGCATAGCACAAACATCCTTGGTTAGCCACACTTGTCCATCCACCCTGTACTTGTCACTGTCCCCTCAAACATGACATCCTCTTCTCCAAGTCTTTGTATAGGTATTATCTCTGTTGAGAAAAACTCTTCCATTTCTTCTACTCATCCTTCAAAGCCCAGATTACATTTCTACTTCTCTAACAAGCCTTGTTTAATCAAACTAGTTACTCCCACTTCTATACTTCATAGCACTATTTACTTCCACTAAAGCAGTAAAAATGCTGATTTATGACTATTATTTTAGGTCTGTCTCTATGTTCCAGAATGCAGCTTCAACAAAGATACAAATTACAGTATTCACTTAAACTTCCTGCCACCTAGAATACAAAGGTACTCAATAAATATGCATTTATAAATAAATAAATACCAAGTCCTCAATGCAAATCCTCAATAAACATTTGTTGAACAGATTGATGAATGAGGGAGATAAATTACTTTGAATCATTCCCACAAATTATGATATACATATTCTAATTAAAATAGCACTTACATTTAAGTCTATCGATGGCCAAGTTTTCAAACTCTATCAAAGATATGTTTTCAGTAGGTGGCTGCAAGTAAAACTGAAGGCTATGAGGGTAACAAGCATTCCTCTGGTCTCCTGCCAATCTCAGCCTCTTCCGCCTTGCTCCAGAAAACTGCATCTTGGATCACCTTTGGAAAAAAGCACATGAAAATGGAACAGAGAAGAAAACGAACAAAACACACCAAAAGAGTTTCCACACACTGAACATAATGAATACATTCCACATAATGAATACTGAAATTGAAAGCAGGCACAAAATGTTAACAGTGGTTATCCCTGGGTGATGTATTTTCCAGATTTTCTACATACACCTGTAATAATTTTTGTAATGATGGGGGGAGGTGTACTAACGAAGAGATGCAAGTGGAGGTCCTAGCTTTAAGCAGAATTAACGTCAGGTTATGTAATCTGCTCCCTGTGGGTCTTTGTGTCACTACCCTTAGATATCTGCCATCCCAAGACTTAAGATGAGGTTATATACCGACTGCAATCCTAAAATCCGAGGAAAGCGCGGTAGGTTCTGGCTAGATCAGAGACGCAAAGGACTATGTTCTATTAACTTTCTATACTATGACCCTGGGAAAACAGAGCAACTGCCTTTTGGATCCAGTCTTTGGGAAATCCTTTTAGGATGCATCCACAGGTGCATCCCACACCCGATTTCCCCAACTCCCCTCAAGCACCCCGTCTCGCCTAAACAACCAACACCCCGGCTCGCCAAGTCAATCTTCTGCTCCCACTGCCAGAAAAGTGATCTTCTTTTCCTCGACTTGAAAACCTCGACAACAGGACTACTCTCTATGCTAAATCAATCCCGGAGTGTCTTTTACCTGCAAACGCCCCAGCGAAAGAAAACAAACGCTGACAGCCACTTTTCCCGGTGGCGGGAGATTTCATTCGAGACAGGAAGCGGAAGTGCCGGGTGCAGAATTCCCGCCCCCAACGTCCCGCCCTCCCCGCTCCGGCCCTGCGCGTGCTCAGTGGGGCGCAGCTGGGAACAAGTTTCTCGTCCTTTTTGCTAGCTGTAATTTCTTGAATACGAGTGTTTGGGAGTTCCTTCCGCCCAGCTTTTAAGATGCTACTCCGTTTGTACAGATGGTAGATTTGGATAGTTGAAGCTGGGATGCGATAATAATGCCAGCAGCAGAAGTAGCCACACAGATTATAAATTCGTTTGCAGACACTGACGACGATTCCATTAATTGAGGGATATGTGGCGTTTTAACCGCAGGGATAGGATTCATCACTTCTTAACTAAGGTAGGAATGAAGAATGAACAGACCGTGAGCTCCTCTTTGCTCCTGGCTCACTGGGGTACTTTTTCCCCTTGTTTAATATTTCAACGACCCTTTACCCCCATTTTGCAATGAGAAAGCAGAAGCTAAAAGTAATTGTCAGTTTGCCCATCTACCTAGGATACGTATTTTGTTTCTTCTTTGGGGCTACAAGCACCATGTGGGCAGGTTCCACGTTCATACGACGCTCCCCACAACACCTCGCACACAGTGATGTCTGTGGAATGAACTAGAATGAGTGAATGAGCGCTTATTCGCAGAAATCTACAGGAGTTAGATCAGCCTCGGAGGGAATGAGGGGTCGAAGAAGTGGAAGCGATGCGGAGCAAGTAGATGTGTCCTTTACTTTCCAAATGTGGGAACAGGAGCTCAAGGGGTGCTTTAGAGTCACACTGGCTCTCCGACAGCGGTCCAGTTTTCAAGAGCTGGCAGTTAACTTCGCGTTTGGCCCCTAGGAGGCGTGTCTCCCTTACTTTTGGCGCAGGGCGTCTCTGGTAAAAGTAGTCACTGGAGGTGAAGAACCCTTTGAAAAGTTCAAGTTTTTAGATATGCAGAATATATTGATACAATGTCAAGATTCAAAGCACCTACCCAGTATGGGCTAAACTGTGGATGTCCTTTGTGCCAGGACCTAAGTGGTTTTACATAATGATTTTTATTCTTAAAATCACTTACGGTAGGTTCTAATGTTACCCCATTTTACAGATAAACAGAAGAACAGGACTATATCCAGGCACCACTGTGCAAACCATCTCACTGTCCTAATTCCACTAGTGTGACAGCAGAGGTTCACCTAATTTCCTTCCTTTCTGTGTCAGACTTAATATTAAACATCACCTGGTCCAGAGACACCTTAGAACATATGAACTGCCTGAAAATATATATATATATATATATATATAATCCGGAGCACAGACAATAAGAACGTTTATGGGGAGTATTTTATCTGTGGATAGGGAAGGAATCTAAGAAAAAAATCTAAGCATTTAACCATAAAAATATAAACTGCATATCAAAAGGTCAAATAACTATTGTCTAGTCATCAAAAGCTTACAATAAATATATTCTCAAAAAGGTTAATACTATCAGACTATTAGGATACAAAGAACTTAGATCAAATTGAAAGAAAAAAATTCAAGACATAACCTGGAAAATGGGAAAGAAAAAGTAATGATAAAGTAGGAAAAATAAACATTTTCACTGGCAGCAAAGAAATTTTCCCTAGCAAAAGCAGGAAAACTTTCACAATGAAAATGCTCATTGTGGCCATCTGTGTTGCTCATTTAAGCCCCCAAGGCTATTTATGATTCCCATACGATGTCATTTTTTTCTTGTCATATTATTCCTCTACCACAGAAGGTCTGAATCTTTTGGAAACATGAGCTACTTGACAATTTGGCAACTTGTCTCCTTTAGAAAACTTCACCGACACACCAAGTCTGTACAATGTCTATGATCACTATGTGCAATTGGTTAAAAATACTAGCACTACTTGGTTTTAAGCTCTTTTTCTGGCACGTCCTTTTGTTTATCTTTGTGATCCTAAAAGTGCATACCACAATATCTTCCAAATTAAAAGATGAAGTAACTAATGTCATTTTTATGACCAATGCAAAAAGAACAGGAAAAATATGTTCCTATCTAGCATTACCAACTTTTTACCATGTCACATTAATAGTTGCCTTACCATTATATTAAAAACCTATTTTAAATCTCAGGGAACAAAACAGCCCAAGTCTGTCAACTATTCCAGAATCTTTATTATTTTCTAATGCCACAGTTTTGATCACTACCTAACTGAAAAGTATTTTCTGTATCCAGAGGCAATTTCAATATGAATCTACATATCACATCAGCAATAATGCAAAGTAATATTATACATTTCAGTAACCATTTTCAATAATCACTGTTAGGACTTTCCTATATTCATTTCAGAATACAAATGGGCTGATACAGTGCTCAACCCTAGAAACCAAATTCTTACAGATTACAGATAGATACTGACCTCACAATCAAAAAGAAGAGAACATAGAAGTAAAATTTTACTTCTAATGAACCATAATTATTTCAAAAACAGGAATGACTATGGCATTCATTTTTGTAACCCCTGCTCTTGGCACTCCATGGGCCTTCAACAAATATTTATGAAATGGACTTGATAAATACTGTGAGAGATGTATGAAAAAAAACTGCTAAATTCAGCTTCACATTAAACAGATGGTTTGAATCAAATGTGACTCCATCCTAAAAAACTTCCAAGTCCTCATCTGAAAATTTCATACACATTCCTTCCAGAATGACTTGGCTCCTAACTTTAGCCTATAATAAAGCACAGAGTACCTTTTCTGGCAGAATTTTCGTGAATCATCGCTGCTCAATTCAATGCCTGCCCTGGGAAAGACCAGTTAGCTATAGACAGAATGGTCCACAGGGCATTCACCCTTAGATGACTCCAGATCCCCAGGACTTCTGTCCCATGATGTGTCACACAGTTGAGCTGTTAGCTGCCATGGTTGGTAAATCAAAATAAGTGTTCATTCTTTCCTTGTGCAGGGTGTGTTGCCCTAAAAAACAGGGGTGTGGTAAATTTCTTTACTTAGTGAGCATGCTGTGAACTCTAGGTCCAGCTAGCCTTGCTTGCCATGGAAAGCAGAGGAAGAGGAAACCCTTCTAGCAAAATAGTGAACCCATAAAGGCTAATGCCAACCTCTAGTCCTATCACCTTCCCCACTTCACTGCCCACCTCTGGGAGCTGGCTAGGAAAGAAAGAGAGCATTTATCTCATTCTTTCTCATTTTGCTTTAGATTTCTTTACTAATCTTAAAGCAGTAAGCAAGAAAGCTAGGAGAAACCATACTCTCATGGGAAGGAGGACTATACGTCCATATATCCACATTATTTGATTTGATCCAGAAACATTAATTGAACACCTACTAAGTACCAGCCATTGTTTTCTATTCTGGAAACACAAAAGTGATGAAAGAGCCCAAAAGTCGTGTCCTCAGAAACCTTACATTCTAGTGAGAAAGAGAAACAATAAACAAGATAAAAATATACATTACTATATAATAACTGCTAAGCAGAAAAATCAACCAGAGAAGGAAACTATAAAGTTTTTGGCAGAAGTATTGAAATTTTAGAAAGAGTGCCCAGGAAAGACTAAGAATGTGACCATGAAGCAGAGACCAGAAAAATTAAGATTTATTCATGTGTATTTTCAGAAGAATAGCATTCAGGTAGATAGAAGACTTCTAATAATTCCATAGTAGTTATTCCTGGTACAAGAATAAGCAAATCAATGGAACAGAATAGAGAATTCAGACATGGCCCCACAACGAAGCCCAGTATATGACAGATGCACTGTACAAATCCACATAAAAAAGATGGACAATTCTAAATGATGTTGGAATGACTGGCTATCATGTGGGGGTGGACCTCATTCACTACATTTCACTACACACACAAAAATCAATTCCAGATGATTAAAGCCTTACATGTGAAAGGCAAAAATATTAAGAATTTAGAATAAATATATAGATGGTCTTTACATTCTAGACTAGCAAAGAATTTCTGAAAAAAGACATTAGTGGTCAGGCACAGTGGCACTCACCTGTAGCCTCAGCTACTTGGAGACTGAGGGCAGGAGGATGGTTTGGGCCCAGGAGTTGGAGGCCAGCCTGGGCAACATAGCAAAACCCCATATAAAAGAAAATTTAAGGCCTGGGTTTGTAGCTCAGTGATAGAGCAGTTGCCTAGCACATGTGAGGCCCTGGGTTTGATCCTCAGCATCACACAAAAATAATTAAGTAAAAATAAAGGCATTGTGTCCATCTACAACTAAAAAATATTTTTAACATAAAATTTAAGAAAAAGGACAAACAGTACTGAGGTGGATGGGACTGATGGCTGCACAATAGTTTGAGGTATTTAATGCTGCTGTACACTGAGAAATAAGTGGTAAATTTTGTGTTATGTATATTTTGACCATATTTTTTAAAAGCCCAAATTAAAGATATTGATAATTTTAACTACATTAAAATTAATAAGTTTTAAATGTATATAGGTATCTTTTTAATGATCCACAAAGTGGACAAGGATATAACTATCACAGGATTAGTATCAGAACACAATCAACATATGAAAAAAATTAAAACACAATACAATGATGGGGGAGCTTTAACAGGTATTTAACAACAGAGAAACAAAAATGACCAAGGAACATAGAATATTTCAACCACACTGGCAACTAGGTAAATTCAAATTAGAGTCATGGTAGAATGGTATTGTACACTCACCAGAGGGTCAAAAAAAATATGGATTGTTGACAAGGGACTCATGCTGCAGGAGGAAGTATTAATTGATACAACTACTTTGAAAAAATAATTTGATAGCACATGATAAATTTGAGGATATACAATTCTTTATGCATGTACAGCAATTTTACTCTAAGTACCATACATCCTCTGGAGAAATTTTAGTGCAGATATGAAAAACATTAACAAGAATATTCATGGCAACATCAAAATAGTAAAATACTGAAAACCATCCATCACCAGAAAAATAGATAAATAAGTTATAGTCTATTCACACAGTGAAATTTTTTTTTTCTTTTTTTTTTTTTTTTTTTTTTTTTCATTGCTGGGGATCGAACCCGGGGCCTTGTGCTCAAGCACTCTACCAACTAAGCTATATCCCCAGCCCAAAATATTTTTAAAATATTTCAGAAAATAGTGAAAATGAATGAACTACAATTAAGTGAGCACATTAACATAGATGAATATCAAAAACATAAAAAAGTAAGTTGTGAGAGAAAATATGTACGCACTGGGTCTTTTCCATTTCCTATTCCCCACCTAAACGCACGCTAGTCCTCTCTCCTGTTCTCTGATCCTGTCTTGAATGGAATATATAATGGTTTTCTGTGCTACTTACATTTAGGTTTAGTCAGGAGCCCCAGAAGGAGATGGGGAGGAGAGAAGGAAAGGAGATTAGTGCACGTATTCCCATAGCTACCTCCCAACAAGGCTGCCTCAGTCCCACAGCCTGTCATTGCTCCTCTCAAGGTGGCTGATGCCAAATGACCCTCTCACTTTGGGTCTGGTAACAGATCCCTTCTGTCATGCAGACAGACAGTGACATACTGCTAGTAAGCCCTCCTTGATGCACCACCGATTACCTGTGGTTCCCTGCTCCTGTGCCTTTGTAAATAATGTCTGCAAAAACCATCCTTGAATTAGCCTGTTTTGAGAGTGCCATCTGTCTCTTGTTGGACCCTGATTGATACAATTCAGCATTTATATAAAGGTTTAAAAACAAAAGTGAAACAATATATTGTTCAGGGATACATACTGTAGGTGGGAAATGATCACATTCAAGATAATGGTTACTCTGTGTTATAGTTTGGATGTGAGTTGTCCCCCAAAAGCTCACACGTGAGACAATGCAGGAAGGTTCAGAGGAGAAATGATAGGGTTATAAAAGTCTTAATCAGTGAATTAATCCCCTGACAGGGATTAACTGAGTGGTAATTGAAGTGGTAGGATGTGGTAGGAGGTGGGAATTGGGGTTTGACTTTGGGGTATGTATTTTGTATCTGGAGAGTGGAGACTCTCTGTTTCCTAATCACCATGTAAGCCACTTCCCTCTGTTGCCCTCTTCCACCTTGATGTTCTGCCTCACCTTGAGCCCACAGAAATGGAGCCAGCCTTTTATGGACTAAGACCTCTGAAACCATGGGCCCCCAAATAAACTTCTCCACCTCTAAAATTGTTCTGGTCAGGTTCCTTAATCACAGCAGCAAAAAAGCTGACTAAAACACTCTGGGTACAAATAGAATACATTCCTGGGCCCTTCTGCCCTCTCCTTTCTCTCCTCTTAGACACAGATGAATTTTCCAATACTGTAATAGGAACTGTTATGGCATGCATGTGAGCTGTCCCCAAAAGCCCATGTGTGAGACAATGCAAGAAAGTTCAGAGGAAAAATGATTGGATTGTGAGAGTCATGACCTAATTAGTGAATTAATCCCTAATGGGATCAACTGAGTGGTAACTGGGGGCAGGTGGGGTTTGGCTCCAGGGAGTGGTTCATTGGGGGTGTGGCGATGGGGTATATATTTTGTATCTGGAGCGTGGACCCTCTCCCCCATCTCCCCTCCCCTTTCCTTCCTTTCCTTCCTTTCCTTCCTTTCCTTCCTTTCCTTCTCCCTCCCCTCCCTTCCCTACCTTCCTTTCCCCTTCTCCTTCCCACCTCCCCCTTTTTCTCCATCTCCCTTTCCCTCTCCATCTCCTTTCTGATGTTGTGAGCTACTTCCCTCCTCCATGATGTTCTACCTCACCTTGAGCACCAAGGAATGGAGCCAGCCTTTTATGGACTAAGACCTCTGAAACCATATGCCCTCAAATAAACCTTTCCTCCTCTATACTTGTGCTGGTCAGATCATTTAGTCACAACAGTGAAAAAGCTGACTAAAACAGTAACTGAGATCTCAAAGCATTAACTGCTGAAGGGTGGGTGAGGAGGTTTCCTGAGAAGCAAACTGTATACTCATGAGGTCCCCTGCCACTTCTGTCCATGGTCTGTGATGGGTCATCTCCCTGATGACACAGATCCTCCTCCTTGCCTGTCTTCCTTGTCTCTGAGCCTCTCAGGTGCCAAGATTCAAAGATTTGCTTCACTGAGAGTCACTTACTTCCCTTACCTAAATTCTTACCCTTACTTGCCACTGAAATTCCCTTGTTTTAATGACCTGATAGGAGGTCACTTAAACCTCCCAGGCAGTTTGTCCTACCTGGAGCTTCTCAGCATCCAAGATGCATCTGGAAGTTGGTGATAAGAAGCAATTGGATGTACTAATCAAGTCTTCTCAGTTGGGTAGCATAGTATGGAGCTGAGCACCTATTCCTAAGACTGGGCTGAGGGCAAAGACGAGTATTGTATAGAAATCATATGAGGTTTAATCCAATATCTTTGCTTTGAGTTGACTCCTGTAGTAAGGGAGGGTGAAATCACCCTGAACACAGTATACAGCAAAACTGTTCAATCTTGGGCCCATTTATAGACATGGAAAACTAAAAAAGAACACAATAAAAAAATTGTGACCCTGATTTAGCCGTGCAGAAATAATTTTAAATACCCATATTTATGAGCACTACTTATCATTTATAGGTAATTGCCACATGCACCATAGCATGAGACATTTCAGATTAACTTTTTGGCAGAGTGTATTTTATTACAGTACCAATTATTCATGCCAGCTGAGAGTATGGTAAGATTATAAGAAATATCTATTTCTAGCAGGCACAAAATCCATTTGGTGCCTAACAATTTGATAGAATGTCCCTTTTTATTCTTTCTCTATTTAAATTTAAGCCAGATATTATGCAAAACCTGTCCACCTAGAATCACCTTATTTATGTTTAAAGTCATTGATTTGAAGAAAGAGAGCTTAAAAAAAGACCTAAGTGGTTGTTGGTGTCTCAGCAGTAGAGTACTTGCCTGACATACACAAGATGCAGGGTTCAATTGACAGCAACGTGCGCACAGGCGCACACGAATCTAAGTAATCAAGGAACTATCCTCAAATACAATTTTTATGCTTTATAATAGATGGTATTTTCCAGTGTACTGTCCATATAACCTGCTAAATCGGTAATTTCATGTGAAGCCAATAAGATCCTGGAAACATTTGTTCTCTATTTGGGTTCAAACTATTCAGTGTTTCAATTTTTAATATGAGATTGGTTATTAGATTGTGAGCAGCTTGAAACCAAGAAGATTGTCCTCATCCATTTTGTGCTCCTGCCTCCCTGTCTCCACCCCAGTCCCTGGCACAGAATAGGTACTCTAGCTGTCTGCTGAACTGAATTGAACTCTTTTATTTTTATCTCTAATTCCAGATGGGCTCTCATATGCCTTCTGATGTAATCCTCCACAGAAGATGTGTTTTCACTCTAGATTTTGGCTTTCCCATTGAAATTCCTGATCAAAATATTTTCTCTCAGTTGGCTGATTTTTGGAAACTGAAGTAGGTGTAAATATGATCCTACTATGATGCCAAGATTTCACTCCAACTTGACTAATTGATAATCATGTCCAAAAGTTAGCATTCTCCACTAGAAAATGATCTTAACATTTCAGAAAATGGAAGTCAAAGAATGAAAAATGAATTGTCCTTATCTACTAATCTGAACACTTTTAAGAATCAATGTCAAGGGCTTCCCTAGGGACACAAAGGAAAGTAAGTAACATGTGGAATCACCTCTCCTGTATTTTCTTCTCTTTGAACAATAAAACATTATCCATCAACCAGGGTCCATGTGGCAAAAACTTTATCCTTTTAGGAGGATTATGAGTTTAAATATTTTAGGTCAGTGTCCCAGAAGCAGTGGAGTATGTACTTGGGATTTACCCTAGATAGGCTTCTCACCTACTGTTCTCTTTTCTAGGCCACTCTACCCGCATGAGGCTCCAGGCAATGGGCCCCAAATCAAGTGCTCCAGCCTCTTTCCAAGGGATGAGCTCCTTTCCTCCCCCACTTAACACCACCTCCTCCCCCAATCCACACACATACATAAGCCACACAAGTAACTCTTAGAACCAAGGTCAGTCTTCTCCCAAGAACATTTATGAAGAGATTGGATTGTTTTGTGCTTTCTCCAGTGGAATGATAGGAGCAGCTGTTTTTCTACAAACTCTGATTAATGACCTTCACTGGGGGAATTTTCTGTCTGCTATGTAAACATATTCTAATCTTATTTACAGCATACTAAAACCAGGTTTTTTCAATTATATTTGCTTCCTAATAATAATGATATTGACAGTTGTAGAGCACATTATAATTTTCAAAGCAATTTCATTTATGTGATTGAATCCAGGACTTCTCCAACACATTGATGGGGCCCTTCATTATATTATAATTTCCCAGTTTTTTCTTTCTACTTTTCCTTCTGTTTTTTATGGTAAACTTTAAAAGTTTAATAAAAAGCATATCCTGTTTCAGTTGAAAGGTTTTTGTTTCCAAACAATACCATATAGTTTCATTATAAGCCATGTGACATCAATCCTATTAGTGTCATGTGATCATCTGAAATGACATGATTTAGTGCAATGTATTGATAAGCGTGTCTAACTGCTCTTAGATTTGCAGGTAAAGTAAAAAATGTCAATCATCACCCTGCACTACCATCACCAATTTGGATTTGGAAAATCCAATTCTCAATTCAAATTTCCCCCCAACAGTTATAAAGATAAAACTAGTTTTTCTCTTGCAGTCATAATTTGTAATTATGAGATATTCTTACAAATAAGTCTTTAGGGGTGGGGGGTAAAATTAATAACAATGTGTGACAGATACCATTGCCCTGTGTACATGCATGAATGCACAGATGGTGTGACTCTACTTTGTGTACAACCAGTGAAACAATAGCTGTACTCCATTTGTGTTCAATGAATCAATAAGTAAATAAAAGAATAAATAAAAACAAACAAAAAAAAACAAATAAGTCTTTAGTTTCTTAAGGTATTTGATAAGTAGGACTGGAGGTGTAGCTCAGTGGACATCACCTGCCTAGTATGTGTGAGGCCCTGGGTTCAACCCCCAGCACTTCAAGAAAAAAAAAAAAAAAAACACTTTATTTAGTAAATAAAGATTTGGTTTGATATTGTGAAGACAGTGTAGAAAAATTAATCACTATTTAATTGAGAACATCAGGGGAACTCAAACATGAGAAAGTTTCATTGGAATCAAATATGACAAATACTACTTTAGCTTGCTGGCAAACTTAAGATTTCACAGTAGTTGGAATACAGAGTTGTGGCAGGACAGGAGTTTCCACAGGATAGATTATTCAAAAGGCACGCATGAGTTGAAAAAACCTGCCCAGCTTATCCAGCCAGCTCTCAATTGTTATCACAATTAGAAGTGTTGCTTTGATTATGTCTTCTGATCTACCAACTGGCCCTAGCATATCAAGCAGTGTGTGTAAAAGTAAATATACAGTGAGGGCTTTTCAGTTAGATTTCACTCTTTTGTTGGGGAGTGAACAATTAAATGGATTAGCATGCCAATTGAAGTCATTTTTAAAATCTAAATAAATAAAACCATCTATGTAAATAATGATTCAGATGATAATCTACTGTGCTCAAAATCTTTTAAAAAGCAAATAAAAAGGTGACTAAATCTTTCTAACAATTAACCTCAACATATGCTCTTCAATTTTAGCATAACATTACTAATTTTAATCATATTACTTTCATAATTTTGTGTTTAATATGCAAGTATACATGTTTCTTATGCAGGTATTTTAACTATAAGAATATATAAACTACTGTAATAATTACAATGAGAGAAAAGTAGTGTATATCAATTCCGAGTATCCTCAGTAATTTTCCTCTCAATGGCTTGTTTACATAACATGAGCTTGAGAATTACTGGTTTAATCATAAAACAGATTAACAGTAAACCTTGTAGTTTATAATGCTATACATAGGATAAATGTTATGTATTAATTTTAAATGTTTTTGAGAAATTTAGAAATTTTAGAAAAATATATTCTTTTAAAACATCAATGCTTACTTTTTAGAATTAGAAATAATGGATTTTCATGACGTACTTCTTTCCAGAATGCATTGGCTTAGGGATAGAAGTAGTAGGCCTTTAGAGTGTTTATTCTGTGAAAGATAAACAGTGTTATTTAAAAGCACTGTTCCAAATTACTCAAGGTTGTTTAGACCTTCCATTAGGAGCTACAAAGTATTAAGGAAGAAAAATATGTTTTAATAGTTGTGCCTTTGAGAGATAAACATAGTACTTTCATTACTCGGACATTTTATATATTTATCTCTTAGTTATATGTGAATAACAAAGCAACAATTTTCATATCTCTGTTGGACACAATTTTTAATGTACTATTTAAAACTCAACAGCTATCTTGAAATCCATGAACTATATGGAAAGTTTAAATGGCAAATATTGAAAAGCCAAATATTTGCTAGCCAATCAAGTATGTACTTGAATGGAGCACTTAAAAATTCAAGAGTTAAATAATCTGAAATGAATATGTATGTATGCATATGTATAGTCCAACATTTACATATATTAAATTATAACTCTGCCCATAAAAACCAAATGGATAACTAAACTATTTAGTAAATATCCATAAAGAATGTTTATTCCCTAAAACATTTTATATTCTCAGCATTGCCAGGTGAGGCAATGTTTCATATTTGGTGGCTCAAATTTGGAAGTAAAGTCAGTAAATATTTCAAAGCAAGAATCCAGTAACCCTAAGAGAGAGACTGAAAGTTGTGTCTTAGTTTCAACCTCCAAGCCAGTGCTGGGAATGTCTTCTGGAGTGTCTATCCTGGTGTGGGGCACCATGGAGAAATAAAAAAAACAACCATAATTGCATCTCAGTTATCTTAATTTCGACACTTATATATTCAATAATTCATAAAAAAGGTTTTTCTTAAACTCCTAGTAGTAGTGCCTATGTTTAGGAAATCAGAGTGTGATTGGCAGGCTTTCTCCATTTTATTCTTAAGACAAATTATTGCAAACCATGAGGTGAGAAGTTTCTAGGCTATTTCTCCCATTCTTAAGACTTCCATGCCTGGCAAATTCAACTGGCAGCCTTCCCTATCCCCTTTTATTAGAAGGGAAAGACTTTGACTCAAAATACTTTCAGAAAGATTGTTGTGTGGGGCAGGAGGAGGCAGAGAGCAGCCAGGAAAGGTCCTCTTTAGTGCTACTGCTCCCCCAGAGGGGAAAGGTGGAAAGAAACAAAGGCATCTGGGTATAATGATGAGGACTATTGTTTCTAAAAGCAGAATCAGAACTATGTTAGTAGGCAAATAGGAATCTTAGTTCACACTAAGACTTATCCAAGAAAAAATATGTCTATCTTTGAAAAATGGGCTGATTTATTAAGTCAATTAATAAAGAAAATAACTGCTTTATTAATCTTACCTATACGGAAGACTGAATTCAAACTTGAAGACACATTAACCCCCATTCAAGAGACTAGAGTACACCCACTACCCAGTCCTCAGATCCCTAACACACACACACACACACACACACACACACACACACAGAGCAATGAACAAAAGTATACATTCCTATGCACTCCCACCTTGCCCACCAGAGCTGAGCCCAGGGTGTTATTCTAATGCAGATCTCCACTCCTGCAAGAGAGCCGAAGTTGCGAAGTTGCAGGACCTACATACTTGAAGCTTGTGAGGATGGAGGGGGCTGAAAGCCAAGTCTCAGGTGGAAGCTTTCAATATAGAGAAAGTCCAACTCCACTAAAACTTAACTCTTGTACACCTCCTTATGTTGTAAGTTCTTCTCATATAAAGATGAACAAGGTGATAAAAAGCATGTGTGTGGCAAAGAGTGTCTGCTCCAACTCCATCCCTTCTGGGCCTTAACAGAGGAAGGACATCAACCCTTCTGTGGATTTGACAGGCCATGCTTCATAGAAGAAAGAGACCATGCATTGCACCACTACCTTTGCTGGCCCTGAGGACAAGAAAGGTTCTGTTACTTTAAAAACACCCTTGACTTACATAAGATCAGTGAATAGTAGATCAGAGAATATGGGAGAGGGGAGATGAAAAATAGATCCTTGGCTCTGCTCTCTACACCCAAATGTAACTCATCTTCTGCCTCCCATACCTCTACCCTTTAAATAACCATAAAAGAATCAGACTCAATCCTTCACTGGACTCAAAAAGAAACGTGTCTACCATGCATTCATTGATTCATTTAACAAAAAAAAAAAAAATGATTGGGCTGGGCCTGGTGGCGCAAACCTGTAATCCCAGCACTTGGGAGGCTGAGGCAGGAGGATCGTGAGTTCAAAGCCAGCCTCAGCAACTGAGTGAGGCCTTAAGCAACTCAGTGAGACCCTGTCTCTAAATAAAATACAAAATAGGGCTGGGGATGCGGCTCAGTGGTGGAGTGCTGCTTGGTTCAATTCCCCAATACCCAAAAAAAAAAAAAAAAAGATTGGATGCCAAGTGTATAGTGGCTAGAGGAGAAGGCAACATAGAATACGGAGTTCAGGAAGTTATCACTTTACACATTTTAGTCTAAGATAAGGATTCCCAAATTCGTTGCTAGAATCATTGATTGTTTGGGGACAGTACATGACAAAATCAGAATGGTAAGAACCACATGGTATAAAAATGCAAGTCAGAGTAAGGTTGGGAAGGATTGTTTTTTACTCTGAGAGTATATCCTTCCAGCACTTTTTCTATTAAAATGTCCTTCCTTTTATGAAATGGTGTAGTAAGGAAATTTTCTTTCTTTATTTTTTGATTTGGAAATTCTATGTTGGTTAATCAAATCTTTTAGTTTATAAAATTACAAAATTTGAGTACTACTTATCCAAGAAATACACATTAAAGCCCTGAATAAAATCAAGCATTTTTATGTGGTAAATGGTAGTTTATAAAGGACTTTCATGTACAAGATCTCATTAGAATCATACCCTTTCCCCTGCCTGAACACACACACACACACACACACACACACACACACACACACAGGCAGGGAGAGAACTGCCCGTGGTCGTAGGGCTAATAAGTACCAAGTGAGAATGAGAACTCAGCCTTCTGATTCCAATCCTCCTTAAGAAGATAGAATTGGCAAGGCCTGGTGACAGATGGGATATGGAAGAATAGAGTGGGGGAGGCCACAGAAGCAGGGAGGAGGATATAGAATCAAAATGATTCAGTTTTGTTTTGTCTTGGTGTTTTGATTTTTTTTGTTTGTTTTGCAGTGTGGAGGATCAAACCCAGAGTTTCACGCATATGAGGCAAGCACCCTAAAATTGAGATACATCCCAGTCCCTATTGTTTGGTTTTTTGCTTTGTTGTTGGTTTGTTGCACTGTTGCCCATGCTGAACTCAAACTCCTGGGATCAAGCAATCCTCTTGCCTCAACCTGCCAAAAAATGGGACAGTAGGTGTGGTGCTTGTGTTCAGGTTGGTTTGGTTTGTTGTTGTTGTTGTTGTTGTTGTTGTTTTACTATACCTGTGCTTCATTCTAAAGTGTATTTTCTTTACATTATTTTACATTTCTATAGTAGTACATTAGTTTTGGCTTGACACATATCTTACACAAATGAAAATAACTGCATAAAAGAATAACTTTTATGATTTAAAGAAAGCAGACACCTCAATTTGGAGGGTGAGAGGAAAAAATGTGAATTCACTATTTTGCAAGAGGGTCTACTTTTGTGACTATTAAAACTTTGCTTTTAAATAAAGAACTCAAAAAACTTAACACCAAAAAAACCCAAATAACCCAATCAATAAATGGGCTAAGGAACTGAACAAACATTCACAGAAGAAGATATATAACTGATCAACAAATATATGAAAAAATATTCAACACCTCTAGCAATTAGAGAAATGCAAATCAAAACTACTCTAAGATTTCATCTCACTCCAGTCAGAATGGCAATTATCAAGAATACAAGTAACAATAAATATTAGAGAGGATGTGGGAAAAAAGATAAATCATAAATTGCTGATGGGACTGCAAATTGGTGCAACCACTCTGAAAAACAGTTTGGAGATTCCTCAGAAAACTCAGAATGGAACCACCATTTGACCCTGGTTATCCCACTCCCTAGTTTATGCCCAAAGGACTTAAAATCAGCATACTACGTGATTCAGCCACATCAATGTTTATAACAGCTCAATTCACAATAGCTAAACTTTGGAACCAACCAAGGTGCCCTTCAACAGAAGAATGGATAAAGAAAATGTGGTATATACACAATGAAATATTACTCAGACTTAAAGAAGAATGAAATTATGGCATTTACAGGTAAATGGATGGAGCTGGAGAATACTATGCTAAGCAAAATAAGCCAATTCCCAAAAACCAAAGTCCACATGTCTTCTCTGATATGCAGATGCTAATTCATAATAAGGGGGTGGGGGAAAGGGAAAAATAGAGGTATTTTGGATCAGGAAGAAGGGAGTGAAGGGAGGGGAGGGGTTTGGAGGTACAAAGGATAGTAGAATGAATCTGACATTATTACCCTACGTGCATGTATGATTACGCCATTGGTGTGATTCTACATCACGGACAACCAGGAGAAAAAAGTTATACTCCATTTATGTATGATAGGTCAAAATGCATTCAACTGTTATGTATAACTAATTAGAACAAAGAAATTAAAAAAATGATTTTTTCCATCATGTTTAAAACAACAAAACTTTGCTCTTGTGTGACATTTAAGTTCCCTCAGCTTTCCAGGGTCACCTCCCTGAACACCTTGCATGTGCCCAGCCTTCCTAAGCCCGGTGTGACCTTCTAGTCGTTATCTCTTGAGTCTTGTCATTCCCCCAACATGGAGTACCAGTTTGCAAATTCATTTTTTTAACTGATCTCTTTATTTTTAACTTTTTACTTTGGAATAATTTTAGGTTTACTTTTAAAAATCCAGGATCCCATGTTTTGTTTCATTGTCGTGGTTCCTTTGTCTTCTTTATATGAGACAGTTTCTGAGGTTTTCTTTGTCTTTCATGTCCTTGGTACTTTTGAAGGGTACAAGTCAATGATTCTGTAGACTGCTCACATCTCCTCGTGATGAAATTCAGGTTGTGCGTTTTCGGTGGGAGTACAGCCCTCCAGGAAACACTCCTCCTTGGTACCCTATGTGGGGAGACACAGATCGTTAGTTTGCCTCATTGCTGGTTACAGTAACTTATCAACTTGGTTAAGATGGTGTCCACTAGGGTTTTCCACTGACAAGTTACTATTTTTTCCTTTTATAATTACTAAAGATCTTGGGGGAACATATTCAATACTACAGAAATATCCTGTTCCTCAAGATATTTTTGCCACTGATTTCAGCACCCATCAATGATTCTTGCCTGAAACAATGTTTTCCAAATTATTTTTTTTCTATTTCCATTGTCTTTGTGTGTGTGTGTGTGTGAGAGAGAGAGAGAGAGAAAGAGAGAGAGAGAGACTATGTGTGTGTATGTGCATGTGTGTTTGGTACTGGGATTGAGCCCAGGGTGCTTAACCACTAAGCCACATCCCCAGTCCTTTTTATTTTGAGATAGGGTTTGCTAAATTCCTAAGGGTCTTGCTAAGTTGCTGAGGCTGACCTTGAACTTGGAATCCTTCTGCCTCAGTCTCTAAAGTCTGTGGGATTACAGATATACCCCACCACACCTGGCTATGTCTTTTATATTTATGAATTATAATCCTACCATAAGAAAAACTGTTCCCTTCTTCCCCTATTTTTTGTTTATTCAATTATCTATATAAGTAAATTATGGATATTTTTATTTTATGGATTATGATACATGCCTACCCTTATTTTATTATTTTTGCTTAAATTATGCTAGATTTATTGGTAGTTATTGGTAGTTCCTTCAAGCAACTCCTATATCCCTTCAACATGTCTCCATCAGTTTTTGAGAACTTTATTGCTTTTTGGCACCACAAAATGTGATGGATTCATCTTTAACGTTTCCTTCCCCAGCCCTAGTATCAGGCACTTCTCCAAAGACCCCCTGGTTTCTTTTACAGGAGAGTGGTATTTAGAAACCAAAATTTATGGACTAACTAGATGAGCTCATTACTACTATGGAGAATTGGCTGTAGCTCCTCTCTGTGTATAGACTTAGGAAATATATGCTATATCTTCACACACCACCACCACCACCACCACCAAGTGATACATATATATATACTTGAAGTTGTACTTCAAATAATAGCTCCAAGACCACAAGAGTCACTCTATCCTTTCCCTATTCTTTTGATTATTTATTTTGCTTCTTTCTCCAACAATGAGAACCCTGGTTTTTGTTATTCACAAGCCTCCTTTTTCTTTAAGGTCTTTCTTATTTAGTTTGTTCAAGCCTGTAACACACACAAGGTGGATTCAGAATTGCCATTCCACACTCAGGTGAAAAATAAACTTACTAATTTATAACAAGTAGTTAGAACAAATAGGGTGTTTTTGTGTACAATTCTCTTAGCACACAGATCTATTTATGTACATTTCCATTTGCATATAGTTCTTTTTGCCTTTTATAGAACATGTAGTGAAAATACTGTTTTCCAAATTTCTATAGATTAGTTCTTATATCTTCCACGTGCTTCATTGTGGTTGTTATTCATTTTTTGTAATGGTTAGGTTCATTTGTTAATATTAGTTTTTCAATTCAGATTCCCTTCACCATTCCTATTAACATTATTTATTGAATGTGTGACATATTTGTGCAATTCTAAAAGTCACAGAAGTGTCACTACCTCCCATTTCTCCTATCCTGTTCATTCCTCCATTCTTTCCAACCAAATTTAGAAGTCATATTAATCTGGGTGTTGAGTAGAATGGTTTTGCTCTTAAATGTACTGGGAACCAAGGAATAGATGGCTGTGTGAGTGAATAGGATGATGCATTCAATTTTGTAATGAGTTATGGAGCTTTAGTCCCTGTGCATGTGGAGATGAGCACCAGGAAATTGGTAATCTAGGATAGGCACTCAAGAGAGATTTGAAACACAGAGAGAGGCCCTCTATAGTACTTGGAGAATTCATACTTTATTCTATTGCCCTAAAACCATTCAGTTCATTAAGAACAAAGCTAAAGAATTATATTTATATCTTTGCATGCTTGTTCAACTATTTCTTTGGATTGAAATGGCTAAGTAAAAGAATATGAACATTTGGCATTTTGATGTATTCTGCCAAATTTTCTTCCAGAAAGATTAAGTTATTAAAATCACTGTTTTGTTGCTTTTGCAGAATGTTTTAATACTTACAATTTATTCATACTCAGTCTTTATTTTTGTGTTGTTTTTGGCTGAAATTGGTTTATATATGAAAAAGTGAGATTGGGTAAATGAGAGAAGGATGATGGAGATAGAGATTTATTTTTAACCTATAGATTTTGATATCATTTTAACTACATACAATTAAACTATGTGCATGTATGCCTCAGGTAATTAAAAACAAACAAAAACCATTTAAAAGCCAGACTACCAGGGGTAGGGTCTGAGGCCTTTAGGTTTAATTCCCAACGTCAAAAAAAAGAAGTGTTTTTTAAAAACCAGACTCCATCTTTAACTTACAACAAAACATTTCAACACTATGATTAATAGCTTTAGAGCTGAACAGTATCTAAGCATGGTTGCCAAAAGTGAAACTCAGAGACTAAACTTGGCGACACTGCAGTGCAGTGCAGCTGGCTTGTCTTATCTGACATCCAAACATGTAGAGACAACGCACTGATCCACCAGCTTTATAATCCCCATTAACTGAAATATTCTCCCAAATAGAACCCTTACCTTGGGATTCACTTATCTCTTTATCTTCAGGCTTTTCTTCTCCTTGGAAAAGTCCACACTGTCCGTTGTCCATCTTGGTGAACAAATTACTATGGTTCTGTTAAGTAGTCACTTCCCAATAGGGGGTAACAGTTTCATTTTTTGTCCCAACAAGCACACTTCTAAAGGTAAGAAGGTTCTGATGATGATAATGGGATAACAAAAGCAAGCCACAACCATCTCTTGCAAAGTGGATTGAATAACCACCCTACTTAAAAGATGTTTTTTGGGGGGTTTTTTGTTTGTTTGTTTGTTTGTTTGGTACTGGGGATTGAACTCAGGGGCACTTGGCCACTGAGCCACATCCCCAGCCCTATTTAGAGACAAGGTCTCACTGAGTTGCTTAGGGCCTCGCTAAGTTGCTGAGGTTGGCTTTGAACTCACGATCCTCCTGTCTCAGCCTCCCAAATGCTGGGATTACAGGCCTGCGCCACCGCGCCCAGCCTAAAAGACGTTTGACTACTATTATTTTAGGGGTTAACTTTTTAAATTTTCAATATTTATTAAATAATAAATACAGGATAGGCTGGGGTTGTGGCTCAGTGGTAGAGCACTTGCCTAGCATGTGTGAGGCACTGCATTTGATTCTCAGCACCACATAAAAATAAATGAATAAAATAAAGGTCTATTAACATCTAAAATTTTTTTTAAAAAAAGATAATAGGGAAACATCAAGAAGGCCAAATACAACAAATAACACCAAAGATTTCTTTCTTCATGATTTACAAATCTGCCACACACTTAGTCTATTTTTCTTTGGAATACTCAGGTGAAATTAAATATTATTATGCTAACTTTAGAGTTGAGACTAAAAATTTTGTAGGACAACCTAAAAGCACAGAGCTAGTAAAAGACTGAGATGAAAGTAAAACCCTAACTTAAGACTATGTTAATTTTTAGTACCTGCCACCTATACGTAAAGAGGTACCTCTTCTGTTACAACAGACATTCAAAATAAATTTAATCTTTTAAATTATGACTGGTATAGAGAGACAGATTTTGAGATTGAGACTAGGGCACACTTAGACACCAAAGTTGCAAGTATAGGTGAGATGGAAAGTCAGCAAGAAGGCATGTGGCTATATGTCCTCATAACATAAATTGCTAGGCACCAGATATGGGAAGAAAAGAAACTCCCAAAAGAGGCAAAAATCTGGGCAAAGACATATCAAAGTGTCATTCAGTATGAGTATCTCTCAGAGCAGGACCGTATCACAAATGAGAAATTAGATAATGAGATCTGTGTAAACTATATTTGAGGACAATGTGTTGAGGCTAAAAAATAAGAATCAAAATGAAAGTGGAATAGAGTAATAGCAATGACAATAATGGTGAAGAAGAAAGCCAAACAAATAGTCATGGTGAGAGGACTGAAAATGCTGGAAAAGAGGACTCCAGATATTTATGTTCAAGAGATGTTGAAAGGGCTGGGGATGTAGTTCAGTGGTAGAGTGCTTGCCTAGCACATGCGAGGCACTGGCTTCAATCCTGAGCACCAAATAAAAATAAATAAATAAAATAAGGTTTAAAAAAAATCCATTTTTTTTTAAAGATGTGTTGATAAGTACCAGAAATGTGGAGGTGAATTAGGAAACCTGTTAACAATTACAGTAAAAGAAGTATATTAGTGAGCTCAGGCTGCCATAACAAAGTGTCACAGACTGGGTGACTTAACAACAGAAATGTATATCTTCACCATTTTGGAGGGGTGGGGTGGTTTCTTTTGAGGCCTCCCTCCTTGGATCATAGATGGCCATTTTCTCCATGTCTTCAAGGGTCTTCCCTCTCTGGGTGTCCTAATGTCTTCTCAAAAGAACAGCCAGTCATATTTGACTAGGGTCCATTCATCTGACCTCATTTTATCTTAATTAAAGATAATCTTTATCTTTAAAAACCCTATCTCCAGGACTGGGGATATAGCTCAGTTGGTAGAGTGCTTGCCCTGCAAGCACAAAGCCCTGATTCAATCCCCAGCACCTCAAAAAACAAAAGAAAACAAAACAAACAAACAAAAAACCCCTATTCCAAGTACAGGCACATTCTGAGGTACTAGGTGTTAGAATTCAACATGTGAATTCAAATCATTCTACAACAAGAAGGGACTAGAAGGGAGTATTATTCAATATTAGTTTTTCGGAATTTGCAATAAAAGTGGGTTATTGGAGGAGAATCATTCAGGAAGTATTGGAGATACCCAAAACATTTACATGCCAAAAGTGTTAGTTGAAGCCATGAGATTCCATGACTCCTTCAAGGGAAAGAATTAACAAACCCATATGCTTGGCACTACGAAATATATTAAAAAGAAGAAGATACAGTGCTGCCCTCAAGAAATGCACAAAATAATAAAAAATACACATAGACACACAAAAAATGGCAGACATGACAATGGCCTTTCAAGAGGATGAATAAGTGTTAACAGTGCTGGAAGAAGGAAGTGATCACATTGGATAATGAAAAGGAATAAGCTGAAGGGCTAGGATCAAACTTTGGGGATAATTTTTTCTCCACCATTAGTGGTGATTTTTTGCCAGTATGTGATGTTTTCCTTGGTCAATCTGTGAGAATCAATGACTTAACCCAGGAGTTTAGAACTGAGCATAACTCATTTAGTATTGTCTTTAAGCAATGTCAGTGGAATTGTATCGGACTCTGGGTGAAAACTGGTCGAGATCACACAGAAACTCAGTTTTTGGCTTTTAAAAATAAAAACATAAGGAGAAAGACCTGGCAATCACTTATCGATATCTTAGTGAGTGAGGATTCCTCTGGAAGTAGTGCACACAGCTGCTGCAATAGACAGGCTAAGCTTAGGGTCCTGAAAGTCCTATCTTCCCAGGTGCACCTCCTTGTCTAGCAAGCTGCTTCATCCCCAGGGCCCACTTCCCCAGGTTACTGCACTGAGTCTCCAGGAAACCCCTTCAAGTACAATTATGTTTCAGGCTGGAAATGTACATGAACTCACAGTACCCTGGGTCAGTTCTCCCATCTAGTTAGTGGTCACTCAGTGGAAATGTGACAGAGGCAGGTATATTTTAGTAGAGAGATGGGAAAGAGAGTAGCATGCTAACACTTAGGAAGGCTGGGCAAAGAACACAGGATTTCTCTGCACAGTTTTTGCAACACTTATGGAAATCTAATGTTATTTCAAAATTAAAAGTTTATTTAAAAAAAAGAACAAAGAGTATGGAAATGCCCAGGAAATAATGTCAATAAAAAGAAATCAAAATGTAGAGTTTTATACAGGAAGCGATCACAAACATATAAATAAGATATATATCAAATGTACTAAAACTAGCAGTGGTTATTTCTGAGTGATAGAATTAAAGGTGATGTTTACATTTTCTATGTATACCTTACTAGAACCTCTGAATTTTCTTCATTGAGAATATTTAAATTTTATAGGGGAAAAGAAAAAGCTGGACACAATGGCACACACATGTAATCCCAGCTTCTCAGAAGGCTGAAATGGGAGGATTGAGAATTTAAGGACAGCCTGAGAAACATGGCAAGACCCCATTTCAAAAACAAACACACAGACAAATAAATAAATTTTGTAAGAAAAAAGCAAACATTTTAAAATGTGAACAAAAACAATTTTTAAATTCTGACCACCTTATTTAATATTCCTCAGGGTCTTTGTAGAGTGTTAAATAGGAGTCCAGATTTCTTAGCATGGAAGAAAAGGGCTCATAGTATGTGGGCTCTCCGTCCCTCTTCAGCTTCACCTTGGTTTCTTCCCTTCTAGTTATCCTGAAACACTTACAGGCCCCCAATCTACCCCATGCATGGAGGAAGTCTTCAATTTGGAAAGCTCTCTCTGAAAATTTTCCACTTGTTAAAGACTACCACCTAGGATTCAGTTCAGCCACAGCCCCTCTGAAAGCCTCTACTCAATCCCCAACTACCATAGTACCATTCTTTGCTTTTATCGCAGACCAACCTGTTTCATTTGCTTGTCTGTGAGCTCCTTAAGGACAAGGACTCTGTGTTATTTCCCACTTTCAAGTACTGACACATAGCAGGCTTCATATTTTTTTGAATGAGACTAATTTCACCCAACATATTCATTATTTTCCCTCTAGCACCCCCACCTCCTTACCTAATATCCCGATAGGCAAAGAGAAATTTACCACAATCTAATCACATAGGAATCCAAAAAGGGGGTGACCGGATTCTGCATGGGACAAGTCAATTCAGCAGTCATGAATCCCCAGAAATTCTCCCAACAACGCTGCCGTTACTGACCCACAAAGGGTTCCTCTATTCCTAATGCTGTAAGAAGTTTCTCTAGTAGTCCTTAAGCTAGTTCTCTACAGCTTAAAAGCTAACTATCCCAACTGAGAATTGAAAAGTGCACTAAACAGGGATTT
>JAJEJO010001802.1:135095-178973 GCA_020662805.1 Glaucomys volans
AATGCTATAAGAAGTTTCTCCAGTAGTCCTTAAGCTAGTTCTCTACAGCTTAAAAGCTAACTATCCCATCTGAGAATTGAAAAGTGCACTAAACAGGGATTTCATTTTCCTCTCAGAACAGTGAATGCAGTTTTCAGAAGTTAAAAAAAAAAAAAAGCAGTACACTATGCCGTAAAATTTTCCAGTTCTAATGTGTGGTTTCCCTCACATAAAATCTTTACAGGCACAAGTCCTTCCTAAGACTTGGAAACATGATTTTAGCCATTTTGGAAGCCAAACCTCAAGTATAATGCCTTCAATAAATTGGGCTTAGAGTTTCACAGACCATAATCATGCCCCTTTGGGTAGCAAAACAAATACTAGAAGCAGTAACAATAAACAGCCTCTAATGGATGCTTCAGACTATACCCTTACTGCTTATCACAACGCCCTAAGATAAACATACACACACACACACACAATCATTGAATGAATACACACTTTCTTTCTTTATTTTTTTCATTATGTCCATATAATTATCATATGACAAAAAATGTTCCACAGTGTTCTGGAACAATATTGTTCCCAGCAACCATGCCCTCTTCTACTTCCCTGTCTTCTGGACACCATTTCCATCCTCCTTCATGGATGGTCTCCTGGCTGAAGCCACTCCCTCATCCATAACTCTTCCTTTCCTTACTATATCCTTCATGTCTTAGGAAACATGAGGAAGAAAGAAATAAGGAAATAAAAACATAGACACATTTTGTCTGAATTTTATAGATATTATGTCTTTTAGACTATCATAGATTCTTATGTGTTTTTATTAACAAGACATTTTGGGACACAGCTTTTGTCAAAAGATTAAGGTTACAAATCAGATAATAAAATAACTTTCGACACAATAGTTTATTATTCAAAACAATAAAATAAATTGATGCAATAGAATTAATTTCTAATTGCAACAGATTGGTGCTAGGCAGGCACATGCAATGATAAGGGAAATGGTTTGGAATATCAGACTCTTCCCAGTACCTGAGAGCATATGGCTAACCTTAGGTATATGGCCTCATAGAATCCTTAATCCGGGCTAGTGAATCAACCGATACTAACTCTGAATTCCCATCGTGATCCTCCAAGACTGTCAACTCTATTTCCAAGCAGAAGTAGGCTCCCAACAATCCTCTTCACTCCATCTCTTCCTCTGTGATCCCAAGGGATCCTGTGCATGCCTCCGACACACTGAACTGCAAATTTCTAAGTACATGTATGACTTTTCTCAGTGTATTATGAGCTCCTTGAAAATAGGGACTCATTCCAGACCCCACATCCAGCAATATTTAACATATATGAAGAGTTTGATATGTATTTGAATAAATTTCTCTCCATTCCTGGGTGACTTTCTGGTAAGTGTACATACAAACAGGCTAGGCATTGAAAGAATTTACCTGCCAGATACCTAACCTCCATATGGATAGATTTTTAGCTGTTTTGTTCACTGCTGTGTCCTAGAACAATGCATATCACATGTGATTAATAAATATATGTTGAATGAATGAATGAATGAATGCAATTTTCCCACTTGAAAGAGTGCTTCCTATCCTATTTCACTGAATTTGTCCAGCAATCCAGATTCATCCTCTCAGCATTCCCTCTTTTAGTACTGAGTTTTAATGATAGTGACTGCATTAGTCAAATTTCCATCACTGTGACAAAATACCTGAGACAAAAAATAAGGGAAAAGCCCTATTTAAAAAAAAAAAAAAAAAAAAAAAAAAACTCTATTTTGACTCATGGTTTCAGTCCACAACACTGTTGCTTTGGGCCTGTGATGTCACAGTACATCATGGTGGGAGTACATGGCAGGAGGAACTGTTGACCTGATAGTGGCCAGGAAGGGAAAGAAAAAAGAAGAGGAACCAGGGACCCAACATCCCCTTCAAGACCACACCCTCAGTGACCTAACTTCCTTCCATTAAGCCCCACCACCCAAAGGTTCTGCCTTCTCTCAGTAGTCCCCTCCACTGGCTGGGGACCAAGTCTTTAACAAGTGGGTCTTTAGAGGATACTCAAGATCCAAACTATAGCATGACTTCTTGCCTAAAACACATGCCTCCTAGAAATCATGAGCCTCCTATTTTTTCTTTTTGTTTTTCAAGAGCAAAACGTTTTATTTAAAGGATGAACAGAGAGAGAGGGACAGATGTTCCTCAGCAGAGAGCCTCCTGTTCTTTATCCTTGCATTTTGAACTTCCCTATTTTCCTCTTCTTTTTTCTTATTCTCCTCTTTCTCTCAGCCCCTTCTTTTTCTGCCCCATTTCTCTTTAACTTATTTAGGATACACAAGTGAATATAAATTTTATCTTAATGATCATTTCTCCAACCATTGTTCAGCTTACAATTGAAGATACTTCAACTATAACTGCAACCACTATCCTTTGTTTTTTACTATTATATGTATTATGTACATGTAGTATTGCTTTATAGTTTTAACATTTTATTAACCTTGATGAATCACAAACAATTAAATATTCTAGTACACTACTTCTATTTGCTTGTTTTCTTTAATTGTTCAGTTTTGGTTTTGAGACTTATTTGGAATCATGGAGCCCTAGTTCCTTCATTATCACTGCTATAATATATAAATGTGACCATTGATTAATTTATTTTGCTACTAGTTGATGTGTATGTGGTTTTGAATTTTTACCAATACAAACACTGTTACTATGGACATTTTTGTTTTCCTTTTGGTGGGAGGGAAGGGAGGTTCCAGTTGGCCCCCAGAGAGAAAGAACAATTGCACTATTTCATGAGGACTCCCAACAGAGCAGCACCCTCTAGCCACTTTAGGCCCAGGACCTCAACAGCTCAGGAGCAGTCTCGGTGTTGGTATGGCATTGAAAGTGATGATGAATGCATTCAAGTTGCCCTCTTTCCTGAAACTCTGTTCAAATTCTTGACTTAGTAATGGCACCAAACTGTTATACTATAATGAGATGTTCCTCTAGGAGACTGGCAGTACATGTGTAGGACTAGACGAAGCAAATAATTAAAGTCATTCAGGACTGGGTTTTAGGAAAAATCTTTATTTAAAAAAATTTTGTCTTCTATAGTCTGAAACCATCTAATAGCAACATTATCTACTTTGAAATCTCATCTTGCTTTCTTGCTTCAACAATTGATATCTCATTCTCCTTGCCTTTTATACCTTTTTTCCCTCCAAAATCATTGCTTTGAGCAGGATTGTTGATCAACATCTTTTCATTCTCAAGATGAAATTTTTTTCAAAAATCATATTTATAAAAGGGGGTTCTTAACAATGTAAAGAAAAGGTATAATAATCAAAAGAAATAACAGTGCAAATGAAGATCCTCAGAATGTCTAATTTATTAGAATTTTTTTCAAAGCTCAATAGAAAAAATACTGATTTGGGCACAGTTTTGCCCATTTGTAATCCAAGCAGCTTTGTGGGGAGCTGAGGCAGGAGGATCACAAGTTCAAAACCAGCCTCAGCAACTGAGTGAGGCCCTAAGCAACTTAGCAAAACCCTGTGTCAAAATAAAAAGTCAAAAGGTCTCGGATGGTGGCCCAGTGGTAAAGCACCCCTGGATCCAATCCCTAGTATCAAAAAATAAATTTTTTTATTATAATCTACTTTCCTACCAAGAAACGTTAACCTTAGATCTAAAATAGTTTTCCTTAACTTTTTTGCATAGACATTTTGATAACATGAAATTATTTTAAAAGTCATGTTAGTTCTTTCAATATATGAAATCTTCACTTTTTATGATTTGAAATTTTTATGTCTAAGGTTTGAGTTGTAGAATATTTTCTGCCTTCTTGATTCTAACATTTCTCATGCTTTCATCCTACAGGATTTTGTTGGTCTGTATGGTAATTTGAGCACCACCTAGTGGGCACTCTGGCTATGTTCCTGACTTGAAGGAAACAATAGTTCTTTGAGGTCAAAAAGGAATGGGTGGATGCGGAAGTGACAACTTACATAATTCACAGAACTTTCCATCCACACCAACAACTTTAATAATGTTCGCAGGTCTCTTCTAAATCCATCTCACTTTAACTGCAAAGGCAGAAATAGATCCATTATTCTTTTAAAGTCCAAACAACACTTAGTAGACAAGAATGATGTTTCTGCTCCCATGTGCTCAACTCTTAACAGCTCAAAGAACTCTCTTTTACAACAGCCCTACAACAATGACTTCATTTTTGTGTGTGAATCCTAGATCTTTGGCAACAGTTTAATCTAATCTTTCCTTCTCCATTTTCTGTCTCGACTTAATTTTTGCTTCAGTTTCTAGTCTTTATTAATTTACAACCTTTTCTTTCTTGACTATTTTAGTCATCTCTGGTTCCCTAGGATATTATTTATTCAAATGGCATATTTCAATATAATTAAAGAGAGAAGCTGCTGACAAATGCTTTAAACAATTAAGACTATTTTTGCTAGAATCAAATCAAGTGACTCAAACATTTAATGTCAATTAAAATAAATGAGAACTTAGTGCTAACACTAACATTTGAATTCTTAAATTATGGGGGAGAGTTTTGAGAACTTTGCATGACAGTTATTTCACAACATTATTTTCTCTCTCTAGGGAGAGAGAAAAACTCTTACCTAATAAAGAAATAATCTAATAATTAAACAAACTTAAATCCTAATCTTCCTACTTGCCATTTCTAGTATGTGCATAAATAACAAAGCCTCTGAAATTTCCATTTCCTCATCTGTAAAACAATATGACTGAGGATTTGGGAGCAGTAAGAATTCCTACATAAGTGACTGGTATGAGAATTAAATGAGATAGTGTTCATGAGGTTGTTCATTTTTATTTTATTTTTATTATTTATCTTTGAGACAACTCTAATGGAAACTTTCATTTACATCTCCGTGCGCTCTATTTGTTGATGCTGTTTTTACTTAAACTAGTCTTTCCCATACAGCTTTCCAAGTATGGGAAAGACCATACTTTGGACCACATGGTCCAAAGACCATAGCCTCCAACTTCTGTTCCCAATGTGATCCCACTATAAAGGTCTCTGCATATCTCTTAATCATTCCTTATACAATGCTGCCCAGACCTTTTCATGTGGTGACACTCATAGAAGTGATAACATTAGCATGGCACAAGACTGAATAGATGAGGTTGCTCAAAGACAACAGATTTTATGCAGTCTCTCAGAGGAACACCAGTGGGACTGAGCCCACTTGCCCCCTACAGTAGCCAGCCTACAGTAGCTTAGGATGGTCTCCCCCTCTTGCAGGTCTTTCCCACTCTTTGATCAGGATCACCCAATAAACTACAGTACATGTACTCAAATTTTTATCACATCACAGCAGATAGTGAATATAAAAAAACAAGCAAAGTGAACCATGGTGCAAGTTCTGCACCAAGACATATATCCATCAATAAAGTAATGTCTTGATTAATAAATGAGGAAATTGCTTAAATTCTATACTTTACATATGGAGGCACTATATTCATTTTAAGACATTTGTCTTTCAATGCAAAAGAACTAGACTATAAAAAGTTTAATGAGGGCTGGGGATATAGCTCAGTTGGTAGAGTGTTTGCTTTGCAAACACAAGGCCCTGGGTTCAATCCCCAGCACTGAAAAAAAAAAAAAAAAAAGAAAGAAAGAAAAAAGTTTAATGAATTCAAAGGTCACATCTTTAATAATAAAAGTAAAAATATTTCAGAGTTAGTGAGCATTTACTATATACCAGGCCCTATGTGAAGTGCTTTTAATCATTTCACTAATCATTGCAACAATCTTTGCTATTTTAAAGATGCATTATTTCCACTCCACAAATGCTGATATTGGGCTTTAAAGAGATTAGTACCCAATTGGCATCACAAAAATTAAAGAGAAAGTTTTGGAATGACAAGCAGAGAGAATCTGAGATAACATAAACTATTATTACCCCACAAAAATGTTATTCTGATGAGGTACATAAACATCCAAAATGAGGTAGAGGATCAGGGCAGATGCTTCAACAGCAATACATTACTTCTCTCCAGGGAATTCATGAAAACCTACATGGGATAAATTAGCCTTATAGTTGGATCAAATCTACGGTGATGTTATATGTTGGTCTCAAACAAATGATCACTTTAGTCAGTTCCATAAGCAACTGCTGCTGCAAGAACTGTCAAGCTGATTATTTGATTACTGAAAATCCTGGTATTTTTAGAGCTGACATTTATTAGCACTTCAGTAAAAGTGAAGGACTCTGTAGGCCTTCTGGGCTTGTTTCCTAGAGACAGAGATGGAATTTATACCCCAAATCTAAATACAGAGTCTTTAGCATATGGCGAAGTATTCGCATTAAGATGTTTAGATACATGAAACTGCCCACATGAGACTACTGTTGTCCTCCATGAAGCCTTGGTTCCTTGGCTTATTTATACAGACTTGTATTGCAGCTACTTGATATTTTAAGTAAAGGAAATTCTGCTGCAGTCTACTCAAAACCATGCAAATTGCAGGCTTTCCTTTTGTTTTGGAGTGTCTCATTTGTTCAGGCTCCTTATAATAACAGTCTTGAGTCTGAAAATTAGCTAGGTTTCCAGCTGTTCATTTTTCATTCTCCTTTTCTTGTAATTTAAAAACCAAATTATCTGACTTCATTCTACTTTCCTAAGAGTGGGCAAGAAGCCTGTTTCCTGTTAATGATGAGCTAACCATATTCTGACATTACATTAAAGAAGAGTTGGACCACATACTGGCAGGGGAAAGTCAACTGGGAAAAAAAGTGCACTCAGATTTAGAAATGAGTCAGTGTCTAGGAACCAACTTCATTTAACCCACAAAATTTGCTCCAAATGAAAAAATTGGAAATTCTTCAAGAGAAGCTGCATAATAAATATATAGAGAGTTGTCAGGCAGGGATTATTTATAACAGATCTTATTTAATTGTAATGACATTAATTTCTGGTGCAATTCTAGAATAAAATGACAGTTTTAAAAACTAAAATATATACATTAAGTCGTTTAACACATTCACAACTTTTCCTAGAGTCATCAAAGTCTGCAAACCTGTTTTCTAGTAAGTGGTTGAGTTTCTACCACAAACCAAAGCATATGCAAAACCAAAACTTTTTAAAAGGAGTAAGACTGACACATGCCAGTGTGTTAAACTGGCAACAGATCAGAGAGACTCTAGATTAAAGAACTAATTTGAAGAAGATATTTAAGAAATCAAGGTTTCTCCTCTTCAATCTAATAATTAAAATAGTTTGCCTCCCCCCAAATAAAAAGTGAGGGAGAATGGAAGAGGTTATCACACAGAGGCTGATGACCTTGAAAGTCCTGCATAACGAACTGAACATTTGCCCAGTGGTTCAGTAGAGGTCACCTCAGGTCTTGACCAGAGACTAGGTTGCTTCCCCATTAATCACCCAGGTGAAAGGCAGAGCTAGGACTATTAAAATTCTGGCTGTTATAAATGGTGACACTTTTGAACATTTTAGAACACTGCACAGCTTCCAAAGTGTTTTTACATGAATGAATCATGTGACCCTCAACAATCCTCTCTGCATGTGGGACATATATTACTATTACTAGTTCCCATTATAGAAGAGGCCAGAGTCTAAATCTTCAAATAACCCAGTTTTCTCTCCTCCATCCATTACTCAGTCTCATTTCTTAAGCTGTAGGTCCTTAAAAGATTGTGACTTTAGAAAGACTAGATCACTACATTTGGTATCAGAAACAGCATATGTTTACCAGTTTATTCAATGACAGGATGAGAAGCCCGACTCTGCCATTAAATTCTGTGAAACAATAGGTTGAGTATTTAAGATAATAAGGAACACTTCAGGAACAATGAAAAGGAAAAACCTCAGTGCAATAAGACACACTGTGCAAAACAAATGTACATCACTTCCCTGATAATAGCCAGTTACTAGACCAGAAAGCTAGCACAAAAATGAAACCCAGAGCTTAGGCAACTCATAAATCTTCACTAATGAGAGCTCCAGGTACCACACTACCCAACACTGCAGAAAACACTAAAATATTTCCATAGCAACTGTCGCTATGGACATCATCATGATGCTAAAAATGCAAAAGAGGAAAAAAGAGCTATAAACTGGGGACAAATAAGACAGTTTCTAAGGTAAAGACCATTGTTAACTCTTAGAAAACATAAATATTGAACACCCAAGCAGGCTGTAACCAGCTATTGCAGTTAGCCAAATCCATCCTCCTACTCTCTCTATATATTCTTTCAAGAAAAGAAATCAACGAAAGAGCTGGAAACACAGGGAACTCACAAATGCATGTAGCAGGAGGCAGCAGTATACTCTAGTCTAACAAATTGGTTGTGAGTCAGAAAAGGGAGGTGTGAGCCTCAGCCCAGGCATTTGTTAACTATTGTCAGGAACACAAAAGTAAATCAGAAATAGATTTGCCCTTGGAGTATTCAGTATGGTGGGGGAAGATAAACAATAAATTGCTGTAAAACAAGCTAGATCTTGTTACATGTCAAAAGAGAAATTAAGATTGTTGCTATTCAATTTTAGAATATTATTGGAGAGTATGATGAATTGACTTGTGTCTCCCAAGAAGTGTTGAAATCCTAAACTTCAGTACCTCAGAATGTGATCTTACTCAGAAATAGGACCTTTGTGGACATAATCAAATTAAAATGAGGTTACTAGAAAGGGCCTGATCCACTCTTTCTGGTGTTCTTAGAGAAGATGCCATGTGAAGACAGAGACACAGGGAGAAGATGGTCACACAATGACAAGCTGAGACTGATGTCATGTAGCTACAAGTCAAGGGACCCCAAGGACTGCTGAGAACCACCAGAAGCTAGAAAGAGGTAAGGCATATTCTCCCCTAGAGTCATCAGAGCTGACTCTGCTGACACCTCAATTTCAAACTTTCAGCCTCCAGATCTGTGAATGGATAAATTTCTGTTGTTTCAAGCCACCCAGTTTTTGGAACTCTGTAACTGCAGTCATCGGGAGTGAATACAGAGGGAGAGATTACTTCATGCTGAATAAGAACAGACTTCTTGCAAGAAGTGGCATATAAATTGAACCTTAAAGAGCTTGTAGGATCTGATCAGGTGTGGTAGTTACTCAGGAGGCTTGGCAAGAAGATCACTTTTGAGTCCAGGAGCTGAAGGCCAGCCTGGGCAACACTGTGAGACCACGTTGCAAAAACATAAAAATAAAAGAAGAAGAAGGAAAAGGAGAAGAAGAAAGAAAGAAAGAGAGAGAGAGAGAGAGAAAGAAAGAAAAGAAAAGAAAAGAAAAGCAAACCTGCAGCATCTGAATGGCAGGAAACAATCTGATAAACAATTTGTTCATTCACTTGATAACAGCATTTATCATTTATTGAGAATCCACTGTGTGCCAGGTACTGGACTAGAAATCACTCATAACTAACTGGTCTGGCCTCTGGCTCATAGGCAGAGGGCATCTGGCTGTCACCTTCCTCATTAACTCCCTCTTCTCTCCCACTGTGTTGATACTGATAGAAGTTTGAGTTTGGTCAAAGGAAGAGAAGGCGGGAAGGGGCTTGGACAGAGTAAAGAAGGAGAGAGGGGAGAGGACAGAGCAGATGTTCCCTTCTGGTCCTGGCTATGACCTCCCTCTAAAAGAGAAGTTGGAAGAAAGTTCTCGAACCTCTGTGTGTTGTCTTGTTTTCATGTGAAACGAGGTGAAAGGATGTAGGCACAAACCAGCATATTTAGGCTAACATGATTTAGAGCCAACAGGGGCTCTTCTCCCCTCTGCTCCTCAGAACTAGGTTACATGGAAGCTTCCCAGTGACCAGAATTTTTGGGAGCAATAATAGTCAACACCCTTGGCACAAGCTGTATTCTCAAGATGGGCAGTGGCCCTGGAAAAATTTCAGTGTTGGCAAAGCCTTAACAAGTGGCGTTGAAAGCAGAAACTAGACATGTGGGAACTGGTGCAGAAGAAAAATAAAAGGGCAGAAACCCATGGTAGCCACAAAAGAAAGACTGGTTAGCAAAGAGATGTCTTTGAAAATTTCTAGAAATGACTATAAATAATTTGAAGGGAGTTAATTTCCTTCCATCAAGTACAAAGGAGATCTATGCCATTAAAAAGCAAAATATAAAATGAAGACTTTGTTTTGTGACAACAGGCTGACAAGACCTGGAATGCATGGGTCAGATGCAGAATTTCCAGTATAATTCAACTAAAAGCTGTCATCACCCTCACTTTCCACTTTACCAGCAAGAACACTGAGAAAGTTATTTAACTTGCTTACAAGGAGTTTGGAAAAGTATGCAGTAGGTAAGAGTATCAGCCAGGGTTCTGGTGAGAAACAGAATTCAACCCAAATTGTTCAAGTGAAGAGACTAGTAAAATTCTACTAACATACCTGTGGGTTGGATCAAGGGAATCAACAAGAGATGCCCAGTGAACAGCCAATAGAAGAAAGTGAGTTATGGAGAAGCCATGAGCAGGATCATGGAGGGCCACCACCCCTGCCAGAGAGGGTGCTCCAAACCAGGGAGGGAGTAGGGGAAAGTAACCTGACCTCTCTTTTCCCCCTCCAGTCTCCTGCCCATGCTACCCACTGGCTCTGCCCATCTGGAAACCAGCAGTCAAGGGAGCCTGTGTGAGGCAGGTGGGAATAAGAGACACAGCCAGATGCCCTCTGCTTATGAGCCAGATGGAAGAAGATATTTCTGTGGAGAGCAGAGTTGAGGCCACATGCTAGTCTTGTCCTGTTTTACTCTAAGATCTATTCCCTGCCCTACTCTGCCCTGTTCAGTACCATAGATAACTACTTCCCCCAGGTTCCTTTGCCTTCTGGTTTGGGGATCAGTTCAACCAGTGGGAGGTCTTGAAGGGAGGGCAGATAGGGAGAAACCAGGGTATTTCTTCCCCTTTCTCTCAGCTTCAAGCACTGTCTCTTGCTGTAGCTGCCCCTTCAACGGACCCAGTTCATGCTGCAAGGCCCGCTTTGGTTCCAGCTTCTGCTTGGTGGCCTGGATACTTTTTCCTTTAAGCTTCAGATATGTTAACAGCTTCCTGCTCTAGATAATCTCAGGGATGCCTCACCATTAGAGTTTAGTCTTCTTTGTGTGTCATTTCCATGTACTCAATTTCTTGTATTAAGTTCCCTATGTTTAAAATACCAAGAATACTTGCTGGACCTTGATTGATAAAGGAAACTAACGTCAGAAAGTATCAAGCTTCCCAGAAAAGGATGAGGAAAACAAATATCAACATGACTTGCATATCGTAGGTACAGAATGAACTTTAGTAGTATCTGTCACTATTGTGAACCTGCTCCTTCTCCTCACTGCAGCCTCCTGCTTCTCAACCACCACTGTTCTTATCTACCTTTAGACTGGCTTGCTCTTTACATGATTTCCCTTGGAGACCATGAAAAGTCATATATGCAATATTCTATTAGAACTCTTCATTTCCTACTGAATTGTCCTTCTGCTATAACTATTTTATCAATTTCTATTCCTGAGCAGAGCTAATTGTCTGCTTTCTTCTTTTTGCTTTTAACTCAAAGAACACTACTTAACCAAAATTTCTTCTCCTGGGATGTGTGTCTGTCCTGTTAATTTTAATCCATAACGGTCATTTCCAACAATCACACACCTGTACCTTTCCTTGGAGTTCCTTGATGCCAGTTAGGGTCATATCAATTTAAAATTGGTGCAAATGAAATCCACTAAGAGTCAGACCAAGAAAATAAATTTCTGACATCATACTATAATTTCATACATGTGGAATTATAAAAAAGTAAAATGTGTTCATAAAAATGAAATAACTTGCTGATATGTAAAACTTGTTATAGAAAAATCAGAAAGTTATTAATGTAATTATTCATAAAATAATTTATTGCATTTTTTACTTTAGAATTTGAAAATTCTACCTTGCATTTGGAATTAAATAATAATACACAAAGTTTTCCATTTACCCAAACTCTTTAGTATCACATGCCTTTACAAACTGAGTTCCATCTCAAACATATTTCAAGGTGAAATGTCAGTGGTCTAAATACATATTAGAACATTTCAGACAATTATGTTTGCTCCACTACATACTTTTGCTCTAAGGTGGGATGCAGTTTATTCTGGTTGTTAAATGCAAACGTGTGGTAGATTGCATTATTGGTCCCAATTCTTTCCTATACTGTATCTGTGTTCTTTACTGTTGACTTGCACATTCCTCCACACTGAAAATTAAATCTGCACGTGTTAATTATCAAGCAGTGCTTTGAGGAACAACCATTTTAAGGGAGTGAGGGAAGCAAGATTTGGCAAAAAAATAATGGGACTTAGTTGCAACTTGGCAGATTTGGCAAAAAAATAATGGGACTTAGTTGCAACTTGGCCTCAGCCAATCCCATGGGAAGCTCTGGAGCTGGGATGACCTTTCAGATATGTCATGAATTCAGGCAAGGAGTTGCACTTGTACTCACATCTGACCTGTCATTTAATATAGGTTGGCCACAAAGGCAATTCAGTGCCTTTCAGTTGAGATCATCCCTGGTAGATAGCAGGGATGGGAGATTCAAGGTGATGGGAGTGGGAGGCTGGGAGTTAAGAGGATGATGAGCAGGCTATCTATGAGTCACCATCAGTAACTAATATTCCCAGCAACTCAGAAAATAAGTAATTTGGTTCCAAAAATGTATCAGGTGGTACCACGGCATACACAACATCATATAAAGATGAACGGTGTCTCTTTGATTCTTAATATTGGGCTTAGCCTTATAACTTGTCTTAACCAGTAGAAGGAATGTGTACAATGAATCAAAAGAAGTCTGTAAAAATAAAAAAAATTTAATTAAAAAAAAAAAAAACAGTAGAAGGAGAGAGATGTTATGTAAGGCCATAAGATACCATGTATGTTTTTAATTTACTTCTTATGCATGTCCTTCTTAAGACAGGGAGGTTTCAGGTGGAAAAAGAGAGGCATAAAGAGCAGAGTTACCTTGGTCAGTCACACTGCCAATCTCAGCTTGAATCAGCTAATCTAGAAGATGACCTATAGATATGTTAGAAATAAATAATAATAATAATAATAATTATTATTATTATTATTATTATCAGGAATTGAATCCAAGGCTGCTTAACCACTGAGCCACCACATCCTCAGCCCTTTTTTATTTTTTATTTTGAGATAGGGCCTCACTAAGTTGCTGAGACTGGCTTTGAACTTGCAATTCTCCTGCCTTAGCCTCCCAAACCACTGGGATTATAGGTGTGTGCCACCATGCATAGCAATGATTGTTTTTTATGATATGGTTTATTTATGCATCAATAGCAAGTCAATATATCAGGCTCTAATTCAACAGTAAGATCTATTCCAATGCCTGGCCTGTGACCTACTTGTAACCCTGAATAATTTATCCAAAAATCTTCAGTATCAAGTTTATTTATTTATTACACAGAAATAATAATGTATGCTCAATAATGCAGTTGTGAGTTTAGCATGGTACATGGCAACTTAGAAGCAATTACCGTGAATTATAGTCAATATTCATACGCTTTTCTTTCTTTTCCTTTTTTTTTAAAGGGGGGGTGTACTGTGGATTGAACGCAGGGCCACTTCACCACTGAGCCACATCCCCAGCCCTATTTTGTATTTTATTTAGAGACACGGTCTCACTGAATTGCTTAGCACCTGGTTTTTGCTGAGGCTGGCTTTGAACTCAAGATCCTCCTGCCTCAGACTCCTGAGCCACTGGGATTTCAGGCATGCTCCATCACACCTGGCATATGCTTTTATTTCTAGTAGGAAAAAAAAATCCATAAACCTAGAACATATTGATGGGAAAGGGGAATAGCAAAGGATGTGTCAGTTAGACCACTCTCTAAATCTTTAGGCTGCACTTACCCTGTCCTCTGTCCTCCAAGTGTTTAGGTTCTGGAGGAGATAGCAGGGTTGGGACCAGCAATGTCAGTGATAAATTGGAGTATTTGCCCTCTAAGTTCCTGGACTATTGAGCCAAAGATTTCAGTCTCTCTCTGTGACTTCTAGGCTGTCTTAATTTTGCACAATATGGTATTCTAATGTGTCAAGAAGAGCCTACAGGGCCCTCACTGTCAGCCACTTCAAACATTGCTGTAGGTGGAGAATCTTTCACTTACTGAAATTCTGCTGTCAAGTTTTGGAAGGGTGTTTGGCAGTTTTTCTCCTCCTTTTAAAGTCAACAAGGAAAAACAAAGTGCAGAAATAGTGTTAACCAAATAAAGAGACACTATGCTCTTTTTAAAAAAACTCATTTGCGTCAGAAAATTCATTCCCACATGAGCCATAACTAGATGAGACTGTAAATATCCCTTGGCTTGTAAGAGAAAGTTTTAAGTATGGATTTGATATTTTATGACCAGTGGGTGCAAGCTATGGTACCAAAAAGGAGTTAAGACTTTGAAAATCTTCATTTCTCTACCTCTGAAATCTTAACTGTGGCACACCATTCCCAATGATTATTTCATTTTAAACATGAGTGAAACTAAAAGCCATTCTCCTTCATTTCCCACTTTCCTAAAACAGCTACTCTTTGTTTTTTAATGGTGCTACCAGAGGGGAGAGGAAGGGGAGGAGGAGGGAGAGTTATGGGGGAGGAGGGGGAGGAGTGGGGGAGGAAGAGGAAGAAAAACATTACATTCCTGAGACATTACAAAAGATCCAACAGAACAGAATTAAGTGCAACATACTGGAGAGAATCCTGGGATAAGAACTAAAGCAGGACTTTTTAGTCTTTTGTTTCAAGACAACCTAACAAAAGAGGATAACAAAAAAATAACCTCTGTTATATCTAGAAACATAAATAAAAATTAAAATAACTCATATTAAGAAATCCACAATGTACCAGTCACTCTTCTACCATTTAACATATACTCATCACTTACATCTCGAGATAACCCCATTGAGGCAACTGATATTATAAGTCCTATTGAACAGATGAGAAAACTGAGAAACTGAGACACAAGGAGCTTAAGTAAATAGCTGAAGGGCATACAGCTAGAAAAGGGAGAAATAAGGATTCAAAGTCTTAAACAAAGCCTATGGTTTTGACCACAAATTATTTTGATAAGTCTACCAATAGTTCAAATTTTTATTAAACTTGCCCCTTTAAAAAAATAAAAATGTATATATATATTTATATATATGGATATTTCATTCTGATTCATAATATTTTCTATTTCCTTTAAGATGAAAAATACTTCTTTCAATGATGTTTTCTACATTTTTCAATGTCCCACTTCTGCTTCCCTTTCAAGTAAATCTTTCAACAAACTGTTACTCCCAAAATATACACTAGGTGTTTCTTATGGCCTGCCCAGTTTAAGACACGCACTGACTCAGAACAGCTAATTTGCCCAAGGAAAATTAAAATACCTTTATTGTATCTATCAGAATTAGTTTGGTCAATTAATCAAATAGAAAAGAAAGAGTAGTTCTTCCCCAATGTCAAGGCAACTGATTCTATAAGGTTGTGGATGAAATAGAATTGAATAAAATAGATTAACTGAGTCATTTAGCAGGAGAAAGGAGACCAACACACCCGTTAGACAGACGAAGCTTACCATGGCTAAACTCAAATAACAAAAGCCTTGAACATAAGGTAGAGCATCTGATGAACAGGGCATTTTAAGTTTGTAAGAGACAGAGGCAGAATGGGTGTAAAAGGAAGAGAGAAAGAAAGAATAGGAGCCAAAGTCTGCTGTTTGTTAAATAATGCAATTTAATGGGAAAAAAGAATAGAATTTAGAGACAATTAAACCATGAGTTAGAATACAATAGCACAACCTTATTTATTAAATCTAAGAAACTATAAATGATAAGATTCATACAAATTTCAAAGAGTTAAAGTGTTTATTAATTTTTGTCTTATAATCCATGAAATAAAATAATTTCTCTGAGACTCATTTGCAGAGTTTTATACAGCTTCGCTGCAGATGCCAAGAGGTAAATGAGACACACAGCAGGGTCTCGGGAAGTAGACAAAGTTTAATTATTTCTATCACTTTTGCTAAAAGTAAGCTAACTGCCTTTTATGCAAAAATAACATTTTTTGTTTTATTGCAGAAATTTAAATTACAAAAGGGGGCATTTACCTTATCATAAATGTAACTAGTATGCTGATGGAAAAAGAAGCCAGTATTCATCCTTCCCAGAGTATTCTACAACACACACACACACACACACAGTGATAAATGATAAATTGCTTTTTTAAATGTATTCAGTAAGCACTTGAACACCCCTTAGGGTATTTCACAGTGTACTATATAACGAACAAAGAATCACAATTCATTAATTCTCTTTTCAAAAAACGTCAGGTGCTATGGGGGATACACCATATAATGGCGACAGCAATGGTGACAATGCCCTCGTGGCAACCTCCTTCCCTTATGCTGCCTGACTCACTGCCTACGATTGGCTAGTTCCGCGACACTTGCCTGCATGCACACCCCATGCCTTGCAGACCCTCAATCCAATTGGATTTCGCTGTACCCTCACCCTACATAAAAGCCGTGTAACTTCCTTAATAAACTTGAGATCCTGCTTTGACAGACCTCCCAGCTCTGGTGTGGTTCCTTGGCCAACGACACTCATCATCCTGCTCGACCCCGTATTCTCCTCTGGCGGCTCCTGAGGAGATACACCGGACCTTGTTGCTCGGCAGGGAGCAACAAGGTGCTACCAAAAATGAATACAAATTATATCATTCCTACACTTAAAGAGCTTAGAGTCTAGCGTTAGTGTTTCTATCTCCCATAATAGCCTTGAAGTTTTTATGATCATCCTAACTAGATGTACTCTTTCACACCTTTACAACTTCATGGGTTTCTGTATTATGCTTATGACTTTCACAGGACACTGCTGCACACTGTAGTTACTTGTCTCTTATCACCTACACCAGCCCAGCACCCACCCAGTGTAAAAATGGAGAAGACATTTTGTGGCAAAGGCTCAGCAATGATCATTGGAAAGAGGTGGAAACATAGGATGCAAATTAACTGAGAATAATTCTAATGGCCAACTTGGTTCTATGCTATATAAAGAAGGGCTAGGAGCCAAGAAGAAATTGCATGATAAATTAAATAAATGGATTAAGGCCAGACACGATGATACATGCCTGCTGTTCTAGGCACCCTGGGGGGCTAAAACAGGAGGATCTTTTGAGCCCAAGAGTTTGGGGCCAGCCTGGGTGATATGGCAAGACCTGATGTAATCAAGCTTTCTTTGTGCTCAAAGGGTAGGTGAGGTTGTGGTGAGGAGCTGTGAGAATGTGAAGGAGCACAAGTTTGGGTTATAAAGAAGAAAAGTTGAAATTTATATTGCATGTGGACAAGTTCAGAGTGACTCCAGAGTTGCAAGAGAAATGAGGTTTAAGAGTTAAGGTGAAAATCTACAGAACTGAGGCGGTATATGTGTTCTGAAATCTGGGGTGCTAGAAGGTATCCTAAGTTGTTGAAATTCTAGAGGCAGGTGATGGAGTAGCAAGGAAAACAGTGAACTTTGTGCCATAGGATCTTCCAAGGCTGTGCCTATGAGTGCCAAGACGTCGGTAGTAAACAGCCAGATGCTGGAGAATGCATGGAAGACAAGTTTTTCACAGACCAGTAGCACCAACATCAACAGGAAACTGGTTAGAAATGAACATTCTAGGCTCTCCCTCACACCTACTAAATCAGAAATGAAGATGGGGCTCAGAAATCTGTGTTTTAACAAGTCCTTCAAATGATGCAGATGTTGCCAAAGTCAGACAAGACTGGTATAAAGTTGTCCTGGAGAGTCCTGAGCAACAGGTCACCACCTACTCATTCACTTTCATGACCTTTGCTTTGTATCCTCTGAGATCTGGATTTCACTAAAGCCAAAAACTGCAGGGAGCATTAAGGAGAAAGGCCCAGACCACAGTTAATAATGGCATAAAGTCAGCCCTGAATATGTTTTCTCTTCCTTAGTTCCTATCAAGAGGGCTGGACTTGGGAGAGGGGGGTAGTTACTGGACAAATAACAATAGCTACAATATCAATATATCATGATCTAATTTTACTATTGGTAACTATTAATAATGATATATACTAACCCAGGTTAATTCATTGAAACCACCAACAGAACAATCTCCAAGACCTCTCAGAACTGAAGGCTGGAGGCAGCTATCCGCCAACTTCAGTATCCAGAGGAACAGACACGGCCATGTAGACTAAGACTGACCAAAAATCAGTCCAGCAGCGGTTACCCAAGAAGCATTAAAGTTCATGGGTTCAGGCTGGGATTGGGGCTCAGTGGTAGAGCATTTGCCTGGCATGTTTGAGGCACTGGGTTTGATTCTCAGCACCACATTGTAAGTAAATAAAATAAAGGTCCTTCAACAACTAAAACAATATTTTTAAACAAGTTCATGGGTTTAATTTGAACCTTTTTTTTTTTTTTTTTTATACTGGGGATTGAACTCAGGGTTGCTTAACACTGAGCTATACCCCCAGCCCTTTTTTAATTTATTTTATTTTATTTTTTTAAGTATTCATGATCCTCCTGCCTCCACCTCCCTAGTCACTGGGATAACAGGCAAGTACCACCATGCCCAGCTAAGCTTTCTGATTTATAGACCATGTCTTCTCCTTTGCTGTGAAAAAATCCCCTCCCACACTGCCTCTGAGATCATTCTCTCAGTTAAGCTAACAATACTACTGGGCCACTTCAGCCCTAATTACACAGGCTACTTCACCCCAACTACTGTATCCTTGATTTGCATGTTGTTTTTCTTGGGAAACAGAGGAGGAGATCCGGAAACCCAAACAACTGGCTGTGGTCCCTGCAGAATTTAATTAGAGTTGGACCCTCTCCTCCTCCTGGCCATCCTTCAGCTTTGTTCTTGGCTGTCTGCACTCTGGAGTCACAGAAATGTAAACACTGGGAGCTGTGTCCTCTTTATCTTGTGTGCTCCTTCCAGTGTCTCTCCTATTTGATTGAGCTAACATATCCTACTTCTATTAACTACTGTACCTAATGTATTTCTTTCCTTTAATAAAATAGATCTCTTTTCTGATGCAGCCCACAACAGAGAAGGCAATAGTCAAGATGAGAAATCCATCATGAAAGGCTGAGGAACTGAGAAGGTACAGAGCTACAGTGGAATGCCAGCTGTGCCGGTTTATTCAAGTGTCTCAGCATAGAGTGGAGGCCAAGACAGGAGATTGGAAACTCAACAATGTTGGTTCAAGGATTAGATAAGACTGTTATTAGCAGTGTGATCTCAGAGATAATAATAGTAACTACCTCATAGAGGTTAGATGGTAATGCACATAAAAGAACAAAGCAGTTTCCAGTACGCGGTGAACCTCAATAAGTAGAAGAGCTTGGAATTTGAATTTCTTGGAATAGACTACACACCAGTGGACCAATTAAAGGGCAATGTTCAATACAGAATCAAGTGGTAAGTTAGTATTGCCTTCTATAAACATAAAAGTACTCCTGAGGAGGGAGAGATCATTGATTTTGAATAGCATTCAGGAAGGAATATAGTCAGTATTATGTTGTGATGAATTCAAAGACAGAAAATGTATCTTTATCTTCAATGGGGCAAGTCCTGGAGTCTTAAGGGCTAAAGATTGATGCTAATCAACTGTACAAGCAAGGCTAAGGGTTGCTTGACTGGGTAAATCAAGCCAAACAGGAATTCAGAACTAGGGGGAAATTAGTAAAGAGTGGAGTTCTAAAAACCTAGGTGCCCTTCAACAGATGATCAGATAAAGGAAATGTGGTATATATACACAATGGAGTATTACTCAGCCATAAAGAAAAATGACATTATGGCATTTGTCAGTAAATGGGTGGAACTGGAGACTATCATACGAAGTGAAATAAGCCAGTCCCCAAAAGTCAGTGTTTTCTTTGATATGTGGAAGCTAATCCAAAATAAGGGGGAGAGGATTAAAGAAAGAAAGAAAGAAAGAAAGAAAGAAAGAAAGAAAGAAAGAAAGAAAGAAAGAAAGAAAGGAAGAAAGAAAGGAAGAAAGAAAGAAAGGAAGAAAGAAAGAAAGAAAATGAAAGAATGGGGAAAAAAAAAGAGGGGAGAGGGAATTTCATCAAAATAGAGGAAAAATCAGTAGAGTAGTCAAGGGTATTGAGGAGAAACAAGGAGGAACAGGAAAAGGGAAGAACAGAGGAATGAATCTGACCAAACTTCCCCATACACATACACAGATGTGCCACAAGGGGGCCTGGCAACAGGCATATCCACAGAACATCCATTTTTAAAAATCCATAAATGGATTGAAGAGGGATTGGTGGAATGGAGGGAGAGGAGTAAGGGAGGGGTGCAGGGCAGAGGGAGTGCTGTTCAGTACCATGCTTTTGTGATTATGTTAAGGTGTATCTTGGTGTTGTATCATGACTAAAAAGAACAATTTAAAAAGTGGAGTAGGACACAATGCCTGTAATCCCAGCGGTTTGGGAGGCTGAGGCAGGAGTTCAAGCCAGTCTCAGCAAAAGTGAGGTGCTAGGCAACTCTAAATAAAATACACAATAGGGCTGGGAATGTGGTGCAGTGGTTGAGTTCAATCCCTGGGACAAAAAACCAAACAAAACAAAAAGTAGAGTTAATTAAGGATTTTGGATTTCTTCACACAGAGGAGGCAAAATTTAAAGGAAGTTTATGATTGAATTTTAGAAAGGAAGCGGATGAACTAGTGTAATAACCAGGATTGTGCAGGTTTTTTAGGAAAGCAGGCAATGTTTATTCTGATAAGATAAGGATGACACTGATGAGAAAGAAGATGACTGGGTCATTCTCTTCAAATAGGTAGACATCTAGCATATGAGATTTTTTTTAAATGACTGATTTATTCAGGGAATGAAAAACAAACCAATCAGGACTATGCAGTGTCTAGGCACACAGAAATAGGTCAATCAACAAACAATAGTCAATTTCTACATCTCTTAGGACTTGTGCTCTAAACCACCATATGATCAATCTAAGCCACAGTGAGACTTGCATTAAAATAGGAAAGATGAATTTTATTTACTGATCTTTCCAATAGCAAGAAGGCCAAGAGCTAGTTCAGGCAGGATGGAATATTTCAGAGTTTCAGGCCTACAGTAGAACACCACTGCACCTCTGCGGTTACGGTATTCCACTCAAGACTTTCTGTCTGATCTCTGTTCTCAAAAGTGGTATGCCAGCTTCAGTCTCTACCCAACCTTTTGACTCCAAGTCTTTGACTGGCACATTAACCTGGGCAGTCTTCATCTCCCTTTGGATAGACCATCTCCCATCTTGGTAAACCTGGCCCACTCTGACCAGGCAGGTTGGTGCTACTCTTTGTCTCAGTCTAAAATAAAATAACCTCCTAAACATGAAATTCAGCCAGAAAAAGACTTCTTTTTTCCACTACTGACCTAATTTTTTTTCCTTTTTTGAATTATTTTTTTTTAATTTTTACAGACTGCATTTTGATTCCTTGTACACAAATGGAGTACAACCCTTCATTTCTATGGTTGTACATGATGTAGATTAACACCATTCGTGTAATCATACATGTACATAGGCTAATGAAGTTTGTCTCAGTCCACTATCCTAATTTTGATAATAAAGAAAGATTTCTCAGCAAATATATTGGGGCAGGGGTGGGGAGTATGCTATTTGCAGAAGCAGAAAGGAAAGAAAAAGCTAGTTTAGGTTTTCACTCCTTGTTCACTCCATGTTCATGTTTATTGATATCCAAGCATGGACACATTCAAGCTACAAACGTTTGTGGGAGACAATTATTTTTAAATTTGTGGTATCATTTTCTAGTCTTTCAAACTCATGTTCTCATAATTGTCCTTTGAGCATTGTTCAAAGTCGAGTAGGTCTCCTCAGTGTATTAACATGATTTCCAAAGTGAGGGAAGGCCAGGTATGGTGGCCCATAACTGTAATCCCAGTGACTTGGAAGGCTGAAGCAATAGGATTGCAAGTTTGAAGACAGCCTGGGAAATTTAGCAAGTAGGCACTACCTTCTCAAAATAAAATTTTAAAAGGGCTGGTTGTGTAGCTCAGTGATAGAGCAATTTGCCTAGCACGCATGAGACCCTGGCTTCAATCACCACTACTGAAAAAAAAAAAGTCAGGGAAGAGGTGGCTATGAGTTCTTCAGAGAACACGAACAACATGCTAAGCAACCTGGCATATGTGCTGTTCAATGAATTGTTATTTTCCAGTGATATCAAAGTATTGCATTCCATATTAAATGACTATTGAATGAAAGTTAAAGGAGTACAAGACTGAACCTAAAATTGCTAGCTAAGGACAATTAGGTAAGCTAATAGATGGGATTCATCTCTTCACGGATAGCAAAATGTATCTGAAGATTGCTTTGTGTTCCAAAGAGTTTGGCTTGATTTCAAACTGCTCCTGCCATCTGGTTTCAGTGTTAACTTAATGGGTGCCTGATCACTACCGTTTCCTGAACAACTCTCTGTAGTTCCAATTCAAAGTAATGCCAGCCGGGTGTGGTGGCGCACGCCTGTAATCTCAGCACTTGGGAGGCTGAGGCAGGAGGATCTCAAGTTCAAAGCCAGCTTCAGCAATTTAGCGAGGCCCTAAGCAACTCAGTGAGACCCTGTCTCTAAATAAAATACAAAATAGGGCTGGGGATGTGGCTCAGTGGTGGAGTGCCCCTGGGTTCAATCTCTGGTACAAAAAAAAAAAAAAAATTCAAAGTAATGCCATATGACTATGTATGATTTACAAAATCCAGGATTCTGCGTACATTCCTTATTTTCACGCCTGGTCTCATTTTGCTCTCTGGCACCTGTAAAGGATACAATAATTTTTTGGTTAAATTCAAAATTCTCAAGCACATATTAAATTATATGTTATGTTGACTAGTGTTATTGTGCCCAGTGTCTTGATTTTTCTTTAACTTCACTATATTCCCCCAAGAATTTTAGAAATAAATTCAACCTCACTTATTAGCCAGGGCTACCAATGCATCCAGAGGGACAAAATTATGTTTTCAAAAGCCCTAATAGCAGGGTTTTTCTCTAGGGGAAATCTTTTGAGTCACACAGAAATGCCAAGGGTTTCTAGGTCATGCCAAAAGAAAACCTCAAGACTTCTTAAATCACTACTTGAAAACTTTTAGTATCCAAAATGACGTCCTCGATGGAATTTTGATAGTTCTTCGGAACACTTTTTCATACAGACCAAATCCCAAAGAACATTTTCATCTTTTATCAGCAGCCCTATGAATGTGAATTTATGCCATTTCAGCTACTTAGCCATTTTTTTTTTGCTGATATCTTTGACATTTATCTATTGCTCGAAATATGCCAAAGATAATTTTGCTCTGCATAAGCCTCAGTTATAACTCTGTAATTTATTTCATAATACTTTTTATCTCCTTTCAAAGCTTACTCATTGATGGATAATTATTAAGCACTTTTCAAATATCAATAATATGTGTGGTATGAAACAGAGTTTTGAAATTTGACAAGCCCTAAAACGCATTTCAATCTATCCAGGTCATAGAAGTGATGAATAATTTTATAAAACTCAATTAATACCACTCCTGATAGGATAGCAATGAAGATGGGTTGGACTGAAAGAGCTAAGGCTAGCTGTCCATCACGTAGGACAGACAATACATACCCTAGATCTAAGCAATCAGGAATCAAGTCCTGTGATGGACTGGAGATATAGTTCAGTGGTAGAGCTTGCCTCACATGTGCAAGACCCTGAGTTCAAAACCCAGCACTGGAAAAAAAAAAAAAAAAAAAAGTCAAGTCCAGGGGGGTCCTCCGTAACAGGAAGGAGCATCTGGACTGTGTGAGCACATGCAAAAACTGCTAAGTGAGAATATGAGCAGGAGTGGTTATTTTAGGTAGATATCCTCCTGCACACTTTGCAATGGTAAGCTGCCCCTTTGCATTGCTGTGACAAATATAAACCCCAAAGGCACACCACTGCTGACCAACTTCCTCTGACCACACTCTATCTGCCTACAGATGCCACCCAGTTAGTCCATTCAAATGAATTAATCCACTGATTAGGTTATATCTCCCATGATCTAATCATTTAACCTCTGAACATTCTTGCTTGTCTCACACATGAGCTTTTGGGAAACATCTCATATTCAAGCCATAGTACCCTCCCTCTTCAACTTGATTGGTCATAGTAAGGGCTGCCCTTCACCTCACTATTCCCCACCCACCTGGGCACAGGTCCTGACTTTTGAAATAGGCTGAGTAAATTGTAACATCCTACTCCCTGATTAGCACATTCAGCTCTGGGTTTCTAAGCAACATGGTTCTGTCTTTTTCTCCTGACTCTTCCCAATCACCAAAAGAAAAGTATCAAATGTATCCTACTAGCAAATTCCTTTTCTCCAATCTCCAAGACAGGGAAGTTGCTGGTAAGTGATGAATAATTTGAGGCTAGAAGAGAACTAGGCCAGTTACTTCCTCTTCTCAGTTCAAGCATTTATCCATTAACATTTCAGGAAACATAGGTAGGCCAAGGTAGACCAGTACTATTGAAGCCAGGGGACAAAAAGACAATCAATATGGATAATAAATAATTGGATTCCATCGAGAAGATGGGGGCTGGTTGGAAATGAAAGAAAATCAAATGCTGAAATCTCCAAAGCTCTTCCCCTCCTCCTCCAACCTGCTGCTAAGGTAACCTGCCCCAGGAATTGTTCCTCCCTGCAGGGAGATGTAAGAGTTGTTAATTAATGCTTCCTGGGCTGCTACTTCCTGCCCATACCCCTGGGCAGCTTCCTTCCTGCTCTTGGATCACTCCACCTTCACCTTTTGACCACTTATCACATACACAGGATGGGGAAGGGAGAGAGGCAAGATAAGGGGACAGTATGAGGATAAAGAAATTCTAAAATGTATAAAAGGGGCAAGACACCCCCACTTCCTCAGATATTCAGCTCTGGGGTCCTTTCTCTGTGGAGAAGTCTATCTCTGTTCTATCCTTTAAACAAACTTGCTTTCTGTGCTTTCCTCAGCATTTCTTGGATGTTCAATCTTCACTTCTGGAGCATGATTGATTTTCATCATTGGCGACATCACTACCACTTGTTTCATAGCCATTTCCTACATGCCTTGGGAGAAAGGAAAGCAGATGATTTTGTATTGTTTTGTACTTTAGGATATAAGAAATTATACAGGAACAGAGTTGATCCCTTGGAAACACAGACTATGAAAACTTGTAATAAACTTGCACCCACCAATGGCCTGTAGATCTAATGGCATGGGTTCCTACAACATGCCTCATTTTTTTCTCCATTTTTTTTTCTGCATTGTAGCTGTACATAATGGTGGGAATGGTTATTACATATCTATACATGCACACAATATAGCAATAAAACCTGACCAATATCTCCCCCAGTATTTCCCTTTACTGCTTCTCTTATGATTCCCTAGTCCTTTTCTCCATTCTATTAATCTTTTGATTTTTCAAGAGATACCTACTGAGAAAGATTTTAGCAGCTGTGTAGGAGGGTGGGGCCTGGGACCTAGACTCACATCCGCCTTTAAATCCTTTTATTGTCTTCTAGTCAATCTCCAACCACTATGAATGAGAATTTATTCCTGTGAATAAGAGCAATTGCTACAAAGCATTTTAGCCCGAGGTAGGCAATGAAATTGACATCAAAGTTTATTTCTTTTTAGTAAGTGTTTTAATGAGTTTTGATAATATAAAACATATTTGAAGTATCTTTATATTTATATATAAATTACTATCTAGAGATTTACAATTGTGGAGTGACATTTAACATGTGAACAACATAAATGAATCAGAATGTAATAGATAAATTTGAAATATAGTCCCAAGATGCAAAAACAACAGAAACATAAATTAAATGTCATAAACATACATAAGCATATCTTGGAGCTGCAACTTGTCTTAATAAATGTGTTTTAGAAGCCAAAAAAAAAAAAAAAAGAAAAGAAAAGAAACACCTACCGAGGTTCCAAGATGGCAGAACCGAGAAGGTTACTTTCCTGGCTTCTCCATGGCATGAAACCAAGAAAGCAGACCAGGTAGCTTCTCAGCAAGGTAGGTGAAAACACAACAAACAACAACAACAACAAATGGGACTTTACTGGGAATAACAGTGTACATTCAAAGCAGATGAGGGACTCAGGAGGTTGGATATAATAAAATAAGGAATAAATCCCCAGCGCCACCGCTGCCACTGCCAGCACCAACCAGAGTGGTCCCTCTGTGAACAAAGCGCAGGGATAAGGGAATTAAAGGAATCTGCATTTTTAGGAGGCCTGTGGTATGTCTGGGTACAAAGAGATTGGAGATCAAAGATACTGATGGCCTAACCTGAAAGGCATGCTGCACAATATTCTTGTATGGGAAATAAGCTGCATCTCACTCAGCAGCCTGGACAAAGGAAGGAGCCATTTTGAAGATATGCCATGGAGTCTGGCAGCCTGGGGAGCCAATTCCTGGCAAACCCATGCGAGGTCCAAAATATAGGCCTGGCAAACCCATACTGCACAACACAGAGTGCCTAAGTGACCCGGAGAATATTAAACATGGAGCAGGGGTTACACAGGGGAATATAGGTCGTGGTGACCCACCCAGCTCCCCCTTCCCCCTTGAGTCTGGTGGCTCCCAGGACCAGCTGAGAGACACGGGAATTCAAAATGGTGGGGGGGGCACTGAAATGATTGAGTTTGGAGACTAAACCCAAGAGTCCAGGAAACATGCAGTCTGTGGGTGACTGATGAGACAAAAGATTGGCTCCTGTTGCACAAGTGGAGATTTCTGAAGTGATTTTTGGGGTGCAGTCTCCCAGTGTGGACCAGCAACTGGTGGGCCCTGGAGGCATGCTGATCTAAAATCTTCAGACCAATCACGATTCAATGAAAAACCTGGAGCCTACTTAGGTCTAAACCATGCCTCCAGAAGCTCCACCTATAGGATCTTCTCTCACACTCCAGCAACCCCAACCTGAGGGTGGAGCAGACATCACATTCTAGTACATCTCACCTAATGTTGCTGAGATGGGAAGCCAAGAATTTTTTTAACTCCAATGAAAACAATTATTTAACTTTTCATTGAGTTCTTTTTTCCTTTTCTATGTCTAAATGTGACCTGAATGGTTCATGAATACTTCTACATATTTGTCTCTTTCTTTTTTTGTTTTTTCATTTTTAGCATTTTTCAAAGGCAGTTATTTTTCAAGGCTTAGTATTTTGAGGGCTAATATGTTTGATTAGTATATTTCAGTTTTGTTTTGTATTTTTATTTTTTATATATTTTATTTTACTTTTTAAAAATTTATATGATTTTTTCTCTCATTTTTGTTTCCCTTGATTCTCTTTTCTTCTGCTAACAGTAAAACTATTGTTCTCTTTCATTTTTCCTTTAATTTTTTACCTGTATTTTCTCTCATCCTCCCTCACAATCATCACATCCTACATCTCTTCTGTTCTCTCCCTGATTGTCATTCAAAATTATAAACCCTTTTGCAAAAAATGTTTTCACTGTGGGCAATAACTGATCATATCATTTCTGTTTCTTGTGACAATTAACATTGTAGGTGTCATAGCCTGAACTGTCTGGTTTAATGCTGAATATTGTTTGCATCGGTTGTTGCTATTGCTATTATCTGTCTATGCCTAAACTGTGAGGTATTGGAAACTTTCAGGGACACCAAAAGTCCACAGGGTAGAAAGTCTATTGCCTCAGATCCATACTGTTAGATGGGCAGACACACAAACAACATGAAAAAGCAAGGGAACAAACCACCCCCAAAAAACAAAATACTTCAATAACAGATTCCACTGACAGCAAAGTGGAAGAAATGTCAGAGAAGGAGTTTAGAAAGTTAATGGATAAACTGACCTTCAAAGTTAAGGATGATGTAAGGAGTAAAATAAGAGAGTAAAATACAGGAACTGAATGATTACTTCAATAAAGAGATAGAGATTCTGGGGGAAAAAAATCAAGCAGAAATCCCCAAAATGAAGGATCAATTAACCAAATTAAAAATTCAATGGAAAGCATCACCCATAGACTGGAACACTTGGAAGACAGAGTTTCAGGCAATGAACACAAAATATACAATCTTGAAAATAAAGTTGACCACAGAAAAAAGATGTAGAGAGACTATGAGCAGAACTTCCAAGAAATATGGATAACATGAAAAGACCAAATAAAGTATTTATCAGGATAGATGAAGGCTTGGAGATACAAACCAAAGAAATGCACAATATTTTCAATGAAATCATATCAGAAAATTTCCCAAACATTAAGAATGAAATGGTAATCAAATACAGGAGGTTTACAGGATCCCAAGTAAACAAAATTAAAACAGATCCACACTAAGGCAGTTTTTTATGAAAAATATACAAAATAATGATAGAATTTTAAAGGCTGCCAGAGAAAAACAACAGATCACATTTAGAGTGAAATAATCTGGTTCTCCACTGATTTCTCAACCCAGACCCTCAAAGCTAGGAGGTCTTGGAATAATAAATATCAAGCTCTGAAAGAAAATGGATGCCAACCAAGAATACTATGCCCAGCAAAATTAAGCTTCAGAATTGATAATGCAATAAAAACCTTTCACGATAAACCAAAGTTAAAAGAATTCACAATAGTAGAAAGCCTATACTACAGAACATACTCATATTTCATGAAGAAGAAATGAAAAATAAAAGTGAAAACCAGCAAAGGGAGGAACTACACTAGAAGAAGAGTCAATCAAGGGGGAAACTAATTCAAATTAAAAACCAGAAATAAATCAAAATGACAGGGAATAAAAATTATTTCTCAATAATAACATTGAATTTAAATGGCCTAAACTCATCAATCAAAAGACACAGACTGGAAGACTGAATTAAAAAAAAAATAAGACATAACAATATGCTCACCTCTAAGAGACTCACCTCGTAGGCAAAGACATCCACAGACTGAAGGTAAAAGGATGGGAAAAAACACATCACTCACATTGATCTCATTAACTAACAGGGGTTCCTGTTCTCATATCACATAAAGTGAACTTCAAACCAAAGTTAATCAGAAAAGACAAAGAATGTCATTTAATATTGTTTAAGGAAATTATACATCAACAAGACATAACAATCATAAATATTTATACCACAAACAATGAAGCATCTACATCAAACAAACTCTTTTCAATTTCAAGAATCAAATAGACCACAACACAATAATACTGAGTGACTACATGGCTCTCTCATCACTAGATAGACCTTCCAAACAAAAGTAAATGAAGAAGCTACAGAATTTAAAACTACAATTAATAATTTAGACTTAACAGACAGATAAAGAATGTTTTATCCATCAATGACTGAATACACATACAAACACTATACTGAATAAAATATCGCCCTAACTAGAAGCAAATATAAACAGAACCACCAAAAATCAAAGGGGAAAAATTCCAAGAAAAAAGAAGAAAGATTCCAGGGGAGTGCAAGAGTACAGCTCAGTGGTAGGGCATCTTCTTAGCATACCTGAAGCCCTGGGTTCAAACCCCAGGACCACAAAGACAAAAACAAGAAAGTAACAACTAACAGCAAAACCAAACCAAACAGACACACACAAAGATCCCAATAGCCTTATAGTATAACTGAGGTTTTAGAAAAGCCAAAGTTGAATTCAGTTGATGATTGAAATATCTGTCTACATTTAATTAGACGTGTTGCATTTACTAAGGAGCCATGACTATATAGTTTTGTAGACTTCAATACTTTTAAAGTGAGAAAAATAATACAAATTGACTTCAAAAGGGGCAATGATCTATAACCACTCAAAATGTTTTTGGACAGGGGAAAGCAGTAATTTAGTGAAAAACACCAACAAATAAAATAAACAAACAACAACATAAAACAAAAACAAAAACAAAAACAAAAAAAACCCCACGTGGCTTCTAATGAGAAACCTGGAAAAGGTACCAGAGAGGTATTGACAGATACTATGTGGCTGGAACAGTCAAGATGTTTGCCAAGTTTTATGCTTTAAATTTCCTAAACATATAGATAACAGGCACATATGTATGCTAGACAATTACTGATGCTAGAAGAATATTTTAGTCACCATTTTATAAAACCTCCAACTTCTAACCAACATTTCTATTCATAAGTGTTCCACTAACAAATGTCTGACAATACATTACAAATAGCAATAAAGCAAGATCAAGTTTCAGAGTTGCCTCAAACAAGTTAGTTGTTATTTTTTCTTTTTATGTGACACTTAAAATAGATGAATTCAGCAGAAAGTTTTAAAAAATTAAGACTCTCTAAAGAGTTTTAAAGGCTAAAACTTAAGCCCCATGTTATATTCTTTTTGACACTATTAAAAGCTAAGATTAAAATAAAACAGACAAAAAACACTACTTCTTTCCACATACTTTGCCAACCACTCCCTCCCCAAAAGCCTATGATATTTTCAATTCAGGCTATTGGTAAGGAGTGAAACAAAAACTCCATCAAGGAACACCTAGTATATTTTTCACATAAATGTTCACTGTCTGTATTGAGAACCACTGATAGACTATGGGCCAGTAGAGTATTTTCAGAAGTCTTGGGTCACCAACTGCCCCATTCACGCTCCAGTATCGTTGGTTCAGACTGGACACTCTTCCTCTTTGGGGTCTCCTGTGCATTTTGGCTTTGGAGATTCTGCTGCTTTAGTAACTTCTTTTGGCTTATCACCAACATCTATTCTGGTTTCCTACTCTTTACCTTCCTTTTTATGCTTCTCCTCTGCCTTCTGTTCTTTTGCCAAAAGTCGATAATTGATTCCCATGCCAATGAAGAGATAGATACCAGCAAAAATTAGGATTACACCACATGACCAGTATGTGTATTTGTAGTCTCCATACATGTCATTGAGATGACCTAATAGTGGTGGGCCCAGGAGGACAGGACAGCATTCCACAATGGTCACCAATTCCATAGCACTGGAGACCTCTGTGGTCCAACGAGGTCCATCAGTGTTTCAAACGATACAGAGCTGAGCCACCCAAAGGCAAATCCAAAGAATCCCGCATAGGGCTGGGGATATAGCTCAGTTGGTAGAGTGCTTGCCTTGCAAGCACAAGGCCCTGAGTTCAATCCCCAGCACCACCACCAAAAAAAAAAAAAGAATCCCACATAGACACAGAACCCAACGTAGCTGTTGGAGAATAAAGGTGCTAGCAAATGACACATTCCATTTGCAATAATAGAAGCAACAAAGAAATATTGGGTTCTCAGTCTTATCCACTTTGTGTTGGCTACCAGTCCCATGGACGGTCTGGCTACCATGTCTACAAAAGCCAGAATGGAAAGAAGGAAGGCTGACTTCTCATTAGAATAATGCTTACTCTTGCCATAATTACTAAGAAATATGAAAGGTGTAAAGACTCCAAAAAACATGAGCACATTTCCAGAGAGATACAGCAAAAAGCCTCTGTGTTTGAACAGGGACAGTCCAGGAACTGGTTAACTTTTTGGATACTTAAACATTTTTCCTTTTTGCAGTTTCCTCCAATAAGATCTGTATTTGCATCACCTGACTTCTTTGAACCAGATTTTCCAGCTTCCTAAAGGGATTCTTTGGACCTAACATTTTCTACCTTTGTTGGCTTGGACCCTATAGGTTGCATCAAGAATCCAGCTACATAGCAATTTAGTAGGAGGCCCCCAAGAATTAGGAAGCTTCCTCTCCAGCCAAGGATACCAAAGAAAGCCCAGGACAGAGAGGAACACAGGGCTGCCAGCCTTAGCTAGTCCATTGGCCAGTGGTTGCTTCTTGTAGAAATACTTGCCAATCATGGTTAGAGCTGGATTCAAGTTTAAAGCAAGCCCAAGACCTCCAATGACACCAATACACAGGTAAAGTTCCAATACAGTGTTACAGAAAGAGGTCACAATTAAGCTACAGCCAGACAAGCAGCCACCAGAAATCATGACTGGATGACTACCATATTTATTCACCAGGATACTGCGAATGGGACCTCCACCATACATGACAGCCAACACGATGTAGGATATCCATGACAATTCACTGGTGGTGGAACTGAATATAACTTCAATTTCTTTAAAAAAAGATTGTAATGGATTTGGGAAATGCAAAAGAGAAGCCGATAGAAATGAAAGCTCCAACTACCACTGCCCATCCCCAGCCTCCATTTGGGGGCATATATCCAATAGGTCCTCCAACTGCTGGTGGCATTGTAGGTGTAGATGAATTCCAAAATGCAGCTCAAATCGAAGTGTCGTTATGAGCCGGGCTTGTGGCGCCGAGTGTGTTCCTGACGCGAGCGGGAGTTCCTCTGGGCCCCAGGTCTAGCTCGAGTCACTCACCTGCCGCTTGGTTTCCTTACTCTAGCACCCACGCGGCAGGGTAGTCACGTTGTAGCTCCCCACTTTGTCCCTATAAAATATTCTTAAAAGTGCCAGTAACAATTGCCCTCAGTGTATCTCAAAACTAAAAACTGTAAAAAAAATCACTTACGATCTTGCCTTTGCCAATTGCAGCTGGCATTATTTTTAACAAATCAATTGAAAATAAAGTTGTGAAAAGTCTGTTTTAGATAGTCTAGTGAATTATTTTGCAGAAATGGAAATCAGTAAATTCTGATAATCAGCATACTAATCAAGTATTATTATTTATTGTATTATATAAAATTACGACATCAAAAATGATGTATGGTTTGTAAGCTTATGTTGTTACTTAGTATATGTGTATATCCCTTTTATGTTTACTGTTTCAAAAGTAAAGTATTTTTTTGTATTTTTATTTGTGGATGGACACAATACCTTTATTTTATTTATTTATTTTTATGTGGCACTGAGGATGGAACCCAGTGCCTCACACTGATAGGCAAGTGCTCTACCACTGAGCTATAACTCCAGCCCCAAGTAAAGAATTTTTAAAGGGAAGCTTCTGTTTTGTTCCCATAAGGGTGCTTTCCCCAACTCTGTTTGAAATGGGTCTTGCTATGTTGCCTATGCTAATCTCAAACTTGCAGCCCTCCTACCTCAATCTCAGGGGTAGCTGGAATTGTAGGCACACAACAGTCTGCCTGACTTTTCCCTTCTCTGTGGACAAGGGTTCTACAGTTTTATTTTGTGCCCAGTGCTGCTATTTATGTCCAGCCTGGAGGTGCGGTTAAACCAAAGGACTGTATTCCAACTATTTGATTGTTCACATCATCCCAGAACCATGGGATTTATTTATGTTTTCTTTTGAAAAGCAAAGGAGCAGAAAAGCCTTCGCCATTCTGTAAAGTCAAGTACGAAAGTGACTGTAGGCCCATCCTGTTTATTCATAATTCCATTCCTGATGACCTTATTCATGTATGTAGTTAAAAAATACATTAACGGCTAAAATATGGAAGAGAATTTAATGAAGCAATCATTAAATTTAATTATTTACCTCAACAAAGAACCAGCTCAGTGTCACCAGGTCGAAGGTTCATGAAATATAAGTAAGTAAAGAGAAAAGCTATTGAAAAGGGAGAGTAGAGGTCATATGGCTTGGTGTGGATGGGGGCCCCAAAGATACTTTTACTTGAAGGTTTCCTGACTTTCCAGTGCCAGTAAATACACTAGGTTATAGGACAACCTGAGGGTCTCAGTGTCAACTCTTGCTACCACAAATTTGAAACTATCTACTATAACATGAAACAGGGTTTTTTTCCCTTTATGTTAGATTCTAGAAATCATACTCCTTAAAATTCCATTACAGTAGCCATGCTAATTTGATGAATTTTCTGCTTGTCATTAATATTTACCATTTTATTTTTATTCATCTGTATGTATTTGTTAAATATTAAGAACGGTAATCTTCTTTGGAAGGTGTAGAGGACATCTGGTGTTTCTGTCTGCCCAGAATCCCTCTCCTTGCCCCATCAGTTCTTTGAGAACTGCCTCCGTTGGCAGTGGTGTGCTGGTAAAAGTGTCGCAACTGGTAAAGAAAACCTGATTTGTAGTATTTGCTCATTTCCATGGTGCAAATATATCCATCATGACTGACCTGAAGCTGATGTCAAAGAACAGAGGTAAGGAAAATATGCACAATTATCCCTTATGAAGTTAGTAGAATCTGCCTCAAGCACACCACTGCCCATACTCCATGTTGTTATGGAGGGGTTGTCAATCACCCCAGTCTACCCTGTATATATGTAGGCAAATATACTCCTGTGTATAAGAACTTAATTGCACAAAGGAAAGAAGAGAGTGCTTACAAGGCAGGGACTGGGGACATCACTTCCTAGTTTCTTAAAACATCAGAATTACACTTGAATATGTTCAATCCTGCAGGAATTGCCAAGGTCAGTGGGGAAACAGAGGGTCAGGGGATGAGAGGGCAGTGTTGATCCAGAACCCATAGGGAGAAAGGATGTGTTACTCAGTAGGGAAGAGAGAATGAACCTTGTATTCCTAACTTAGCAAATTTCAAAAAGACTGTTGAAAGGGGTGCTGATAACATTCATTTAAAAACAAACATGAAGCTTTCACCTTATGTTTTCTTCTAGTAGTTTTACAGTTTCAGGTCAGGCAATACTTGTTTTGGATATGACCCCAAAAATCCAAGCAGCAAAAACAAAAATAGGCAGATGGGATTGTATCACTCTAAACAGCATCCTCAGAGCAAAGGAAACAATTGACAAACTAAAGAGACAACTGACAGAATCAGAGAAAATATTTGGAAACCAAACATCTGACAAAGAGCTATTATCCAAAACATACAAAGAATTCAAACAACTCAATAGCAAGAAAACAACCCAATTTTTTTAAATGGGCAAAGAATCTAAACAGACATTCCTCAAAAGAAAACATACAAATAGCCAATAGTGATGTTATTAGTATCATTAATCATTAAGGAAATACAAATTAAAACCACAATGAGATATCACCTTTTGTCTGTTGGAAAGCATTAATCAAAAAGAGGAAAGATGACAAGCATTAGAGAAGATGCAGAGAGAAGAGAATTCTCATACATAATTGGTGAGAATGTAAATTAGTCCAGCCATTATGGAAAATGATATGAAGTTTCCTCAAAAAACAATAAATAGAACTGCCATGCAACCCAGGATTCTCACTCTGATATATTTTCAAAGGAACTGAAATCAATTATGTCAAAGGGATATCTGTGTCTCCATGTTCCTTGCAGCATTATTCACAACAGCCAAGATATGAAAACAACTTAAGTGTCCATCAGTGAATGAGTGAGTAAAGAAAATGTGGCATAAATAATGGAAAACTATTCGGCCTTAAAAAGGTGGAATCTCCTCTCATTTATGATAACACAGACGAATCAGGAGAACATTATGCTAAGTGAAGTAAGCCAGACACAGAAAGGTAAATGACACATGATCTCACTTGCATGACACATGATTCTACTTACATGTAGAATCTAATAAAGCTGAACTCACGGAAGTAGAGAGTAGAATGATGGTTACCAAAGGCTGGAGCATGGGAAGGGAGGGGGAGTTGTGGATGGAAGTTATGGTACTATGTTTCATGTAGACAGGAAGAATAGGTTTTGAGATCTATTATTGCACAGAAGGGTCACTATAATCAATATCAGTGTATTATATATTTCCAAATAATCAAGGGAATAAATTTCAAATGTCTCACTATAAAAGACTATAGGTATGTGAGGTAATGAACATGTTAACTTGTTTGGTTCACTCATGCCACATTGTATATCAGAGCATACCACTATATCCCAACAATGTGTGTAATTATGACTTGTCAATAAAAATAATAGTAATTTTGGAGTTGGGGATGAAGTTCAGTAGTAGAGTGCCTGTTTGGCATGTGCAAGGTCCTGGGTTCAATTCCCAGCAACAAAATAAATGAAAAAAAGTATTTTTTTTAAAGTTTACAAAAATTAGTCATCTACTTTTAAAAAGTAGACATGTAATTTTTGAACCATTAGCCAACAACAAAACCTTGAAGAACCCTCCTTATCAGATATATGTGTGCCTAATGGGTAGGCTAAGCATAGTGACATGAAAGCTAAAAATATCGATTTTTATGATTTATTAATTATATTAATTATATTAATAATTTTAAATTGCTAATATTAATTGTATGGATTTTTGTTTTCCCTCATTGTCTTCTCATTATGAATGTGGCCCTGTTGACAACTATATTAGTGATTATTATCCATAAAATAAAAACAAGACAAAAAGCTTCATTACCTTTTCTAATTAAATGAAAAAAATCCATTTAAATAGTGTGCAATTTTTCCTCCAATTCCTGTTATGCTGTTCAAAAATCATTCTTCAATACTACCATCCCAGCTAGAAAAGCATGGTATTAATTGAATGCTTCATGTCATTGAGCAAGTAGAATTTGGCTCTGTGTTACAAGATAAAAAGAAAAATGTCACACAAAACTGCATCATTCCCATGTTCCTGTAAATTGTTCCGGTTGGTTTCCTAGACACTCTGCAGACATTGGCCTTGCTGGCTGACACACCTACAGAAGTACTGATGAGGCGGGGCCATCGATGCACCAGCTTTTACTACTGAGTGATGGGGCATTGATCCTACTATAGTGAATAATGCAATGACCAATTCTCTTTTCACTGACATTAATACAATCATTTCCTCCTCAGTTCTTTAAGTGGCTTCCTGGATATGAGTCCCAGAACTCCAATTTCAACCTCAACTCCAATCTCAACTTGATACTTTTTCACAGTCCTTTGTAGTTTCCCTCTCTTGTCCCCCAAACTGAATTTGTTCTAGATGGTTTTCTCTCTTGCTAGGTGAGCTGGCCTAGTCCCATGACTTTAGATAGCAACTACACAATGACACTGAAGTATGCTTCCTACCCCAGCACTCCCCAGAGACTCATTATTTTTCTTAAATCAGTCTGCGTACCTATTGTTTGCAACTAAAAATCCTGACTTACAAAACATCTAAAACAGGACTCAGGGCAACTTAATAATTTCTTTTCCACGAATATTGGTGAAAAATTCAAAGTAGTTGCAAGAAACAAGTGTAGTGCTTAATGCTGATTATTCTGTTCAACCCCACGGCTGCAAATGCACGCATGCTGTTTACCAAAGCAAGTACTTGAGGGAGTCAATGACAAGGACTTGGACATTTTATTGCCTAGTACTTGGTGGTGGTGGAGGACTAGGATATAATGAAGAGCCACATCAAGCCCACTGTGCAAGTGGATTTCTTCAGATGTTTATGAGTACATTCCTTTTCTTTACAACCAGGATCACTCTGTTTAGACCCTCTCCTGAAGATTGGAGATAAGGGAAGTGGCCAGCTTCCCCTCTCCATTTCTTTCATTATCATGTGCTTTTAGAGACCTCATCTCACTGCAAGCTTTCCTAGGCACTGATTAGTGTTCAACTCAACAATCATACTAAAAAATAAAAAAATATAAGAAAATCCAAGGTTTGTTAGTAAACTGGGATGGTTATAATAAACTTTAAGTGAAGAATTCATGGTAGGTATCTATTAAATAAAAACCCATGCTTTGCTGAAATTATGATATGACTTAATAAAGGCTTATTTGCAGACAGTTCTTCATGAGTACAACTGTAACCAAGAGGAAGGCACACCTGTGCAGGTGCTACAGCAGAACACAGAGGACAGAGTCTTGGCTGGTAGTGGGAGTGAATTAAATTTGTCTTGAAGCAAATTCCTAACAAGTATGCCAATGAGTAGATCAGAGTGGTCTAGGTAGATCATATTTTCAAGAAACATATTCCACAATTGCTTCTGTGTTTGCATAATCTTACTTCTTAGGAATTATGAGATCTGAATGGAATATAACATTGGGAGATTGGATTTTTAATAACATTTCTCAGGTTAATACAGAATCACTGTTTGTAACTTCAGTGTGTCAGGGCTCCTCCAACTACAGGATTCCCGGTGTTTAAGATCTGGCTCCAGCTTAGCATCTCCCCCCCTCCATAAACTGTAGTCCCTACCGTCTTCAGCTGCTACTGTTCCCTTACCAATAAGATGCCCTCTGGATGTGGGGTGGGAGTGACATGGGGGTGGGGAGGGCACCAGTGAGACCACTTCAGCACAGCCATCATCAGCAGTGTCCACTTGCCTTATTGTTAAGGCACATGTCCTTGAAACACCTTGAAACTTGTCTCTGTCATTTCCTTTCCTCCCCAAACTGATCTCTATCCCCTTCTTTGTTCAAGCTGGCACACGGCAGATTGACAATTCCTTCCCCTCCTTGCAGGCATCCTTCATCATTTTGAATCATTCGTTAGTGCTTCCACCTCTTGGTTTGGGAGAGAGGATAAGCAGCCCTCTCACTGTGAGCTTCATTCTCACTGGGCTCCCACCCTGTTCCATCACCTCTTCCTCCTCCCAGCCTTCTGTTTATATGGGATGGAATGAAAGGAGGTAATAGGTTGCCAGTTCCTGGTAAGACCTAGGAATGAATGGTCACACTCCGCTTGGAAATGTGTGGTATACTTAGCACCTTAGGATGTGGGCACTTAGCACCTTTTACTTTTGGCAATGGATCCAATGCCATTTCTAGAGTGATAAGTAAGCCCCATTATCACCCTGGACACAGTTATTTCACTGAAGCATCAGCCACAACTGACCCCACTATGCTTTGTGGCTAACATCCTTTTTTGGCAAGGGAGTTCAAAGTCAACATGCATGCTTGTTAGTGGTGGTATCTATTTGTGGGTTTTTTCCATGACAATGACTTATTTTGGAATGAAGTGACTTTTTCAGTTAAAATGTATTCAGTTGATTCATTCAATAACTGATTGTGGAGAATCTACTATGCACTATGTGCACTGCCAGACTTTGGGATATAATTGTGAGCAAAAAAAAAATGCAAGGTGGTTCTCCTTAGGGAACTTGCATCAAGTGGGTTAGAATAGTAAAATAAAATAATCACACAAATATGAATAACATTCAACCTCAATAAACCCTTGGAAGGAAAGAATATATTGGGAGGATGAAGGACAGGAAAAGCCTCTCATGCAATTGAGATATCCGTGTTTCTCCATTATGTTAACCAGGTTCAAATGATTATAGAAAGGAATCTATTTTGAGATGGACACCGAGTCATTGTGTCTCATTCTGCACATTGTTTTAAAAGAGGATTTAACCTGTGCTAATATTCCTATTAACATACCCTCTTGATCTTTATCTTAGAAAACCAGTGCCATCCCTTTTCACATCCTTCTTTCCCCTTTCCCATATATACACAGCATCCCCTTCTATACTCAAGCTCTCAATAGCCACCCACCATTTCTACCACTCGTACACTCCTCAGTCTTCTCACTTCTCCATTAAATCTCTTTTCCTTACCACAGGCCATTATTAAGAAAAACATCAGGGGCTGAGGTGTGGCTCAGTGGTACAATGCTTGCCTGGCATGCATGAGGCACTGGGTTCAATCTTCAACACCACATAAAAATGAGTAAATAAAATAAATGTATTATGTTCACCTATGACTAAAAAAATTTTTAAATAAAGAAAGAAAAACACCAGGTAGCAAATGACCATTGTGATTTACATTTATTTTCACAATTTGCGTTTTATGAGGATATGTTGGATTGACATTCAGAATGTGTGAAAATGTGAAATGATGTAATTATAGATCACAGATGAGAGCACATTAGATATTGGAAACCTTCTGAGAACCCTTTATACATCATATGGGGCTAGCCTTGGCATTGATGGTTTATACTAAATTGAGAAACAGAGAATTTCTATTAAATTCACAAGACATTTACATTTAAAACAGAATTTCTAAGCCTGGTGTGGTGGCACAGGCCTGAGGCAAGAGGATCACAACTTCAAGGCCAATCTTGGCAATTGAACAAGACCCTGTCACAAAATAAGATTTAAATAAACAAAAAGTATCTAGGGATATAGTTCGGTGATACAGTACCCCAGGTTCAAGGCTCAGTACTGGGTGGAAAAAAAACAAAAACAAAAACAAAACAAAACAAGAATTTCTAGAAAATCCTTCCTTTTCCATGAACATTCATTCCTAAAACGCAGAACAAATATCAAAGCAAATATCACTGTCAAATTGCCTGGTATTACTTCAAACACAAATCCAGATCAGATTACATCATTGCTTAATTATAATGTAAAAAGCCTGGGTTTTTTAGGGCTCCAAATAAAGTCTGGATAGCAATATTGGTTTAAAAAAAAAAAAAAAAAGAGGCACATGATATGTTACTAATCTTCCTCTGAGACTTAAGAAAATACACACCCTAAGATGTCATACAGTAAGAACTTTAAAATTGTTTATACCATATTAGGGAAAAAACTTATGCTATGATTAACTAGCATGTTTTTCCTTCTGATTTGTTAACCATCATATTGGCTTGGGAAAACATGAAACAACATAATTCAATTGCAAGTTATTTGATTTCCGTGAAATACCCACACAATGTAACTTTTTTCAGTATTAAATTATTGTTCTTAAAAATAACCTAATTTGGGCTGGGGATATAGTTCAGTTGGTAGAGTGCCCAGCACCACAAAAAAAAAAAATAAACAAATAAAATAACCTAATTTATATTATAGTAATTTCTCCACAACACACACATATCAAAACGACTTCTTTCTCTTTCTTTTTTAAAAATGTTTTACTTCTTAACACAATATAGTATTATATTTAATTGACAGTAAAATTTTTAATACTCTAATGAGGTTTTTAACACATTTTGTCAGGAGGGAAATTTTTAGGTACTTTCACTTAGAGACACGAGAAGAAAGCAATCATTATTTATTGAGTATTTCCTATATACTAAGCAGAGTGTTTCAGTCATTAATATGTATGATCTCATTTCATTGTACTAAAACATTGTACCAAATCAACTGAAGGAACAGTTCATTTTTTTAAATATTATTAATAATAAAGTGACCTTATCTGCCACTTTATAGTTTATAAGGAATTTTTTGTTTACATTTTTAAATCATTTTTATTGAACTCTTTTTTTTTTTTTTTTTTTTTTTTGGTACTGGGGATTGAACCCAAGGGCACTCCACCACTGAGCCACATCCCCAGTCCCATTTTGTATTTTATTTAGAGACAGGGTCTCACTGAGTTGCTTAAGGCCTCGCTAAGTTGCTGAGGCTGGCTTTGAACTTGCGATCCTCCTGCCTCAGTCTCCCAAGTGCTGGGATTGCAGGCGTGCGCCATCGAGCCCTGCTGAACTCATTTTTAACAATAGCACTTTAGATGGTGGCAGCTGCCCCAAACTGAAACAAAGACATCAAGAATGTTATCCAATATCCTCAATGTAATCTAGTATGTTTTTGAACTTGGAGTATAGTTAAACTTTTGTCATTACATAATCAAGCAAATAGTGGTGCATACTACATTATTCAAAAAGACTTAATGCATTTCATTAAAAAAAATCCTTTAGTAAGTGTCCTCAGCTTTATCAACCTCATTGACACATTACACACTTCATGCTTGCAAAATGAAAGGTGTATAAGGAAATTTTAAAGTTTCTCTTTATTTATGTTTGTAATTTTAAACAAATAGTTCTACAAAGTTTATTATGTAATCTAGTAGCTATACCCCTAGTCCCAATTCTTATTTCAAAAACCAACTTTCAACACTTTTTTCTGTTTCTGTTGGCATTTAGTCATTTCTATACTGTTAAACAGTGACACGGGTCCACTTCATTCTTTGAGTATAACCCTTGCTGCTCCACCACGGCAGCTTATTTCAAAACGGACAAGTTTTTCCTGTTGTTTTGGTGTTTCATTCTTCTTCTCCCTCTCCACTGCCCAACCATGGGAGAAGCAAGGTTAACTTCCTCCCATGCTAGGCAGAGTTGTCAATCCTTCTGCTATGGACCCTAGGAATGAAGGAATCCAGGCTTTGGAGCTGGCATCTGTGGATCTAAGAAACGGCCATCTCTCCAAGCTATTGATGAATTACAGGGCAGACCTGGAATGCAGTCTTTATATCCCATCTTTAAAAGCCTACTGTTTCCCCTGGCAGTTAGAAACCACCTCTGGGACAGAAGTCTCCTGCGAAAACTTCTTTTTCTTTTTCTGAAAACCTTGTCCTCATTATTGGATTGGCATCAGGGACAAGGACTATGCTTTTGGTATCTAAACAATATTGCTATTTTTAAGTTTTCAGGTGTACATTTCTATCACCTTTCCATTATAACAATGAGAATTTGACTCTCTAACTTATAAGCCCTTTTCCACATATATGTAATCCCCTCCTTCCTCATAATGAATTATAGTTTTACCTTTTGACTAGATCAAGTCAGAATTTACAGTGTTATGAGACAGTGTCATGTCTGAGCCATCTGATTACATTTCCTGTCTCACACAACTTTCTATTTTCCCAGTATTTATTTCATTTGCTTAGTTTCTCATGTATCTTATGCTAATATGTTCTAAACTCTCCTCTAGAAATGTAAATCTTCTCTCAATGTGTTTCCCAGGTTACATACTCTATCAATTTTATCTCCTCAGAGACAGTCGTTCTGGCACTTTCTACCTCTTCTGCCAGCAGGGATGTGGTATTCTCTCTGTCTCACACAGCTGCGTCCTGGGCATTCCCTGTACTGCTCACCCTCACCAGTCCTCCACTTCTGGAATCCTTTATATTCCTCTTAGTCTACTCTTTCATTTTAATACAGCATCTTCACTAGTAACTTCCTGAGAAAGCATATATGGAAGATAATTTTTTAAGACCTTGCATCTCTGAAAATGTTTTGGTTCTACCCTCACATTTACTAGATAGTTTGGCTAGGGAAGAATTCTGGATCAAGAATCCTGTATCCTCAGAAATTAAAGACCCAGCCATTGTCTTCTGGCTTCCCTTGTTTCTCTTGAGAAGCCTATCACAGTACTCACTCCTGATTCTTTGTAAATGATCTATTTTTCTTTCTGAAGGCCATTAAGATTTCTTTGTCCTAAAGGTTTTGAAATTTCACCATGATTTGTTTTGATTTGCATCTTTTCACATCTATGTTGTGAACATAGGGGGAGCACTTTCAAGCTGTAACAGCAGGTTGTCCCATTCTGTAAATTTTTCTTGAATTATTTCTTTGATGAGTTCTTCACCAATGGTCTCTTTCTCTAGTCTTTCTGGAACTCTTATTTATTTATTTATTTATTTATTTATTTTAAACATATATATATGTATATATATTTTAATTGTTGATAGACCTTTAGTTTATTTATTTATATGTGGTGTTGAGAATTAAACCCAGTGCCTCACACATGTGAGGTAAGTGCTCTACCACTGAGCCACAACCCCAGTCTCTGGAACTCTTATTTATGAATATTGGATTAAATCTGGATCAATCCTCCGATTTTCTTATTCATTCACTCTCATTTTATCTCTTTCTGATTTTGTTCCACTTTGGGGAAAATTTTCTCAAATTTGCCTTTAATTTTTCCAAGTTTTTTTTTCCCACTATCATATTTTAAGTTTTCAAGAGTTCTTTCCTGTTCTCACAATTTTCCTTTTTTCATATATACAGTTATGCGTCATGAATATATTATTTGTTTTCTTACTTCCTTAAAGTATTAATGAATTGGGATTTTATTAACTTTTCCCTCTTATGATTTTCTCTAAGTTCAAGTTTATACTCTAAGTTCAAGTCTCTGTCAGATGGTGGGGGGTTTATTCAAATGTGTGAAATTCCTTGATTACTCACACATATTTAAGCGTGGAACACCCAAGCCTGATTTGAAGCTCTGTATGCCTGGCATTTTAGACTATTTTTGCATTGCTATGACCAAAAGATCCGACAAGAACAACTTAAAGGAGGAATAATTTATTTGGGGCTCACAGTTTCAGAGGTCTCAGTCCATAGGTGGCCAACTTTGTTACTATGGGCCCATAGTGAGGCAGCACATCATGGGGGAAGGGACTACCTGGTGAAGACAAGCAGCTTAGCTTATGGCAGGGTCAGGAAA